>CALNVZ010003260.1:42477-76959 GCA_940671915.1 Paracentrotus lividus
GCAGGAGATGTGAAAAGAAAGATGCTGAAATCTAAACTTGAAGTAGACAGGGTTCAATACCAACAAGGCAATGTTACACTACTAACAAGCGTATTGCAGTGAGAAGGCCACTACTTGACTAGATAAGATTTCATTCCGTGTAATCAGCAATCGTTGTTCCGTGTTGTGAAAACGATCATCTTCACCAGGCATCAAAGCAGGTTCTACGAAACACGATTGCTCACAACCAGTTAGCAAAATCGTTTTGCTGACGTTCTTTCAACAGAATATTCGACGATTAAGAGGAGTGAGCTCCATCGGATCTGTCTACCAAGATCTTTCTGTAGACGTCTCAGACATATTGCGATGTCTTCCATGGCTCAGTTTTGAACTAGTACATCTGAGGATGTAATCTCAAGCATCATCAAATCTACTTCGAACGTCGTTTTACTGTCATCTTGATCATCCCGTAACGTCGGTCTGAAGAAATTATCTCACTCTCTGCCAGTTCCGTCACGAATCTGTCAACAAGAGCCTCCAGACTGGAACAAGTTTCCTTCCATGGATGAGAGCGTCTACTTATTGTTCGCATCATTGAAAAAGAGTAAATATACCATCGATCTCAAACGCTATAATGTTGCCTCCCCCCAAAGAATAGCGGCCTTAATAATCACTTTCGGCAAAAATGGAAAGAGTGGCAGCGACCCAGATTCAAAGGAATTAAGCTGAACAACAACGAGCTACTTCCAGGGTTCAATCGATTACAGAGGGAGCATCATATAGTTAAGTCAGCATTGTCAGAGTTTCAGAATGATCTCCTCTTTGCTCTTGATAATAGAAAGGAAGCGGTTCTGGTGCTCTGTGATCTCAGCGCCGCGTTTGATACCGTGGACCACCTACACTCCCAGAGGCTTGGGCTTAACCGCTATGCTTTACAGAGGAATTTGTTTCATAGATGTTTATATCATTATCACTTGGAAGATCACAGTGTGGTAAAATTGACAATGCTATGATCAACTCACATACCCGACCTCTGCTGGAATCCCTCAGGATTTGTAGCAGGTCCTACTATCTTACTCACTGTAGCCCCTTTATATGATGTCATTTCAGGCCCACGGCCTACAAGCATGATGTATGCAGATGACATAATTTACATACTTTTTAGTCGAGTCGTAGAGAAGAATTCGTTAATCGATCTGTAATGCATGCATTGCATGTCAGGCTATGGTCATTCAGAAATTGCTTGAAAATCAACGATGGAAAGGACAAGAGGTTATTCACTTCCACTCAGGTTCGGCCTCCTGCCGCACCACAGTATCTGTTGGGATGTTACATCTTCCGAGGGAGAAGGCAAGAGATTTGGGTGCTTCTGGAAAAAAACCTAACACTTTAATGACGCAAATCAACAACGTCTGAGAAGTGCTTAACTGCTTGCATTCGAGAATGGAAAAGATTAAGACAGGTATCTAACCAAATCAGCAACGCAGACTTAGTTGCAATCCTACTCATTAGTACGAACTTCTTCTGCTTCCCTACTGTATCTCTCCCCTAGAATAAGATCAGCCGACTTCAAAACCGTACAAAACACAGCAGCTTAAGGATAATTCAGAAACTCCACGCAGACAAGCGTTACATCAAACCTCTCAAAGAACTACAACTGGCTTCCCATCGACAGAGAATCATTCTCAAAATCCTTCCTTCTTACCTTTTAAGCCTGCTGAACAAAACCAGTCCAAAGTACATTTCGAACATAGAATCTTCCGTTATTTCCTTACGAACCTCAGATCTTCAGACCAACATAACTGCAGGTACCTAGATTATTCGACTCAACGTATGGTAGTAGGGGCATATTTCAAAGTAGGCACACCCTCTGGATTCTCTTCCGCCTAACTAATAGACAGGCACCTACAAGGCAGAATTTCAATGACCACTCCTCAGAACACTACTTTTAAACTACATCATTGTAAATTAATAAGTACATGTCTTGCACCTAGTTCATTTCGATTTACCATTTAAATGCATTATTCTTTGTTGGACTGTATATTCTATTTTAGATTTAAGAATATCTAATTTTTAGCTATTGTTTTCGTTGAAATTATCTAATCCTAAGTAACGTATGTACTTATCCATATACCTATGATGTTTTTCCATTGTTTGTTTATCATCGTTATTGATTTAATATGATTAATTATATGTGATTTCTTTAACTGTAAAGCGCATAGAGAGATTTTTAGTTTATTATGCGCTATAGAAATTGATCGTTATATTATTATTTATATCGTAACACAACGTTCATGCGGAAAGGTTCCGGCGAGCGGGCTTCGCAGAAAGGTCTAAAACAACGCGTACAGTCATGTTTTTACAAACATTTATCACCTTTTAGATTCACCGGAAATCATGGAAAGGAATATCAGAAGTTCTCTCACACATTATCTTTAGTTCATTGGTTTTATGCCGATACCTTTTTTGTTACCAAAACTTATACACCAGCTTTAAGGTATATGCTATTACGGGCAGTGCTATTTAATCTATAATGCTATATTTAAAATTCAATGTTAAGTTCAAGATTCAATTTGTTTCCGTTTACAAACATAATATAATACATTCAATATATAAACATATCCAAAGTACATTTAATATATAATATAAACAGCTTGTGTAGTATTAGAAAAAAATTCAATAAAACGCAAATTATTACAACAATGTCAACAAGAACTGAACAATAAACGAACAAGAGAAGTGCATATGTATTCAATTTTAGATGGTCTTTTAATGCAAGTTTCTGTGTGTGTTTTTTTTTCTTCAATGGTTCATTAGTGTTCTCATTACGTACTACTTACTAACACATCCACATTATATAACAAGTTAAAATCTACATCATCGACTACAGTGTGACTATCATATAATGTATTGCCGAACTATGTATTCCATGATAAAAATTTTAACTGTATTTTAAATTCTCACCCAAACTCTCTTTTCGAATATTATTCAGATTATGTAGGTAGTAGATGTGGAATTATAGACTACTGAGTTATACGAACAACTTGCACTCACACTCGGGTGAGTAGAATACCACCCATATCGTACATTGTATTCCAACATTTAAATTTTTGCTGCTCTACCCCTGGTTGGTAGCGTGTTTGTTTCATTTCGGGCCCATCATTTTTTTTTCATAGGAAGATTGATACCACTTACAGTGAGATTATAGTCTTAATTGTCTCTCTCGACATTTTGTTCATCTTCAGTTCACGTTTTCTTTGTGTGCATTTCATTTATAGACATGCTGGGCTTGAGATAAAGGATTTTCTTCTATCGGCTGAGTATGACGACATTTTGGTGCTTTTTATCCCCCCCCCTCCCCATGGTGTGAAGCCAAGACCATGACAAATGTATGGCTAGTGGGCGTGTAGGAAAGGAATGTTGACTGTCATTAAATTATTGACTGTACAATTTAATTTCATTTTTCATTTAATTTTTGTTATATTAGTTGTATATTTTGATTTTGTAGTTGTTAGTTTTGTATTAAGTTTCATGTTCTGTGCGCCTTGGGTGCTCAAATTTAGCAGAAGAAGTTGCCTTTATAAATTAAGAATTTATTTATTATTATTATTTTAATGTGTTTTGTTTTTACAAAAGCCTTCTATGTAATGCATTAGTGTTATAGAAATTCCTTATAACTTTTGATGTCGATTGTTCATCTTTGAGAAAGATACAAATATTTTCTTTGTCTGTGTTTCCATCTTACTAGAATCCTGTGCTTGAGATAAAGGACTGTCTTCTATCTGCTGAGATGCATCTGACATGTTATTGAGTGCTGCTTCAGATCCTTACCACACCGTTTAACCGTTCAAGATATCAGACTCTTCTCGTCATTTTCATTCATTCCCTCCTGAGCTTCCATACTCACAAGCTAACAACGCGAGATAGTGACGCCACCAGAGTTTTAAATGCAGGTCTGTTCTTTCGCTCCTGGCTTTGGAAAAGGTCGATATCACTGATCAGTGATGCAGAAGTGGATATTCTCTCAGATCACGGCTGGTCTTAACGGACGGCAGGACAGAGCCAGCTTACAGAAATCAGACTTCAAGCACTCATCATCAAGAAAAGTATTGATAGATTATTAACAAGTGCGTTCCCAGCATAAAAACCGAAACGGAGATTGATCGAAGTTTGTATCATAACGTAATCTTAATCAAAATTTATAAATAGACGCATTCAATTTAAAATTAGAGTTCTCTTTCATTTGACTAAATCTATATAACAAATATCTTATGCATGAGTGTGAGTCAGAACAATTTACGAGAGAATAATCGAAAGTCCGTTTTGGCTGGCGGTATACTGGAATTTTCTTTCAAATCTACATATTTAGATAAGTCCATCTTCTGCCCTTTCATCTGACACCGACAACAATAAAAATGCTTCTTATATAAGAAGTTATGTTCTTTAAAAATGCGCCATGCATTTCAATAATTTTCATTTAGACAGTTATTTTCAGCTAGCTTAATTAACATTGACTTAACCAGTTTCTTTTCATTGGCAATTCACCATCATGATTCTTTTGGGTTAGGTTAGTTATTGAAATGTAAACAAATTATCAAAGTGCATCATACTTTCGTATTTCTAAAGCATTTTTATTGTTATGGTCAAATGAAAGGGCAGGAAAGAACCTTTTAAATATGTAGATTTTAGAGAATTTCAACATACCGCCCGCCAAACGAATTTTTGTTTTCTTCTTATTAGGATTGTTCTTACTCATTCTATGCGTCACACATGTCATATATGATTTTTTACAATAAAAGAAGAGCTCTAAGCTCATCAAAATTGAATGGGTCAATTTATTGAACTTTCTTAAAAATCGTCCTATTAAAGTTAAACAAAACATTCCGATGCGCCATCTCTCGGTTCGTTTTATAGCTGGGAGGCAACTGTTATAACGAAACATTATTTTGTCTCCATAGAATTGTCTTTGAAAAACGTATTTCAGCAGCTGAAAAAATAGATGTTTGTGTGTCGAGGTGTGTACATTTTTATAATGACCCCCGCCCCCCGCGCCCCAAAAAAAAAATAATAAAATAAATAATAATGAAAAAAATATAATAAAAAAAATAAATAGAATAAATAAAGACATATATAAATAAATAAAAAAAACGCGACAAAGCCTAAATCCCATTCTTCTGCAGGTCCAGTGTGGGCGTGTATGAAATAACATGAATTAAATAAAATTGTTCAATTTATCCGAATCGCACTCTCGAAAATTGACCCTGAAAAACTGTTTTTAGATTTGTTTCACTGGTAAAACTGCCATTTGAGCTCAAGAAGGAACTCATTTACCAATATTAACACCAAGCTTAAAACGTATAATTTTTTCTGAAAAGTATTGGGAAGATATTTTTCATAATTAATTTTCCGCACGAAAAAACAAAACAACAACAACAACACACACAAAGATTATAAGAAAGTGGAAAGATACTCGTGAAAAAACCAAATGAGTTTAAACATGTTAATATTTGGTATTTATCGCAGTTTTATTTCTCGTAATGTATATTTAGGTCAATGTTTTTTAATGCAAGTTTACTTGTTGTTTATTTTTAAATGGATTATATAGTTACCGTATATAACACAACCACACTATAATAAAAGTTAATGTACATACTCTCTAGCAGGCCTTATCTAGATTGTGTTTGTTGAGCGCGCACATATCTACATGTATTTGCCATTGATAATATAATTTACTGATGATCTCAAAATTCGTCACAAACTCTCTGTTGAATATTTCTTGGGATAGATGGGATCTATAGACTAGTTCGCGTATGCACAAGCTGAAAACTCAACATCCACTTCAGGTGAGTCAGATATTCATCTCATTTACAGTACCATCTATCTATTATTAACATTATATCTGCTCTACTCCTGGTTTAAACGTCTTACCATGAGCTAGTGAGTGTTTTTGTTTTCTGGGCATGATCCATTTTTTTTTTCATTTTGAATGATCAATACACGTATAGTGAGATATATTAATGTCCTCTTCGATGTCAGTGAGAGAAATTTTGTCACTTCAGTCACGTTTGTGTCTTGTGTGCATTCATTATATATATGCTGGCTTGGAGATAAAGGATTTTCTCTATCGTCTGAGTGAACGCATGTTCTGTATTTGTCTTACCCCCCCCCCCATGGGTGTGCAGCATAACCATGCAACAATGTCTTTGTGTTTTCACTCACAAGTACTCTATGTAATCCAGCTAGTGGTAGAAAATCCCTATAACTTGTTTATTCGATGTTCGATCTTTGAGAAAGAAAGTACAGGTTTTTCTCTGTCTATGTTCATATAGAATCATCGCTTAAGATAAAGGACTTCTTCTTCTGCTGAGATGACTGCATCTTGTGGTTCCTGCTTCAGATCCTATCACCAACACCCGTTTAACTCATCTCAATATCCAGACTCCTCCGCTAAGGTTTCCCCTCATCTCCTCCCTGAGCTACCAAATGTCACAAAGGTGACAGCCAATATGTGAACGTTAGCATAACTAGTGAAGGTGCTGCTGTCATCGCTGCTGGCTTGAAAGAGCATCGAATACCACTATCGAGTGATGCAGGGGAAATCAGATCACGGTGGTCTTCAAGGGATCGAAGAGAGCGAGCTCATATTGAATCAGATTTCAACCACTCAACACGTGAGAATAAGGTATTGAAGAATTATCTTAAATAGGATGAACGATACTATAATGTTTCTAATTAGAAGCATTGTAAAACGGATTTTCCACAGCATGAAGAAAGAAAGTTTTTTAATAACAGGATTTGGGGTTCGGAGGTGCATTTCATAACTGTGAATAAGATTATATTTACTTGAAAAGCTTCTTAAGTCGTCATGTTTAACACGTGAAGAATGTATAAAACGCTAAAGTCGGGACCCGACACAAACTCAGGCGTTCACGGTTGAAAAACCAATTTTGGTTCTTTGTGCTGATACACTGAAAAGATACACTTTGTCACAAGGCACAGATTAAATTGCGTCAATCGGGGTAGAAGATAGATTTGTTTTGCGATTAAGCTGTGAGAAGACAACTCATGGTATATACATACAAATTGATCGAGGCACTAAATTACAAAGTGTTTCACTGGTTGTTGACAAAAACAAACTTGCGCATGGGACTGAATATTGCGTGACGACTCTTCGATACCGTAATTGACAATCTCTTCGCATCAGTGTAGGAAATGACGATTTTAAGATCGGCATAACGAATTATAGAAGCAAATTATTTTGCTGAAAAACAAATCAATTGTGACTGCAAAATGCATGACAAATCTTAGCTCCTGAAGACAGTTTGGGAACCCGCACATATCAGCGTATTCGAATCACTGCCCGCCGTCGTTTAGCTGCGAGGCTAAGGCTTGACTGGCATGTTGATGACTGGATTTGATGTATTTTGAATTTGTCCTCAGGATTTCGGGTTCTATTACCTGACAAAAATTTTCACTATCGGTATGTGTTTTATAGCCAGGTGTGTTTTCTGACTGTTACATGACAAATTAACGTAATGGAACAGTACAGAATTGATGAAATGAAAAAAGACAAATGTGAAAAATGAGAATGAGGAATTAAAATGTTGCAAATGACAAACTTTGAAAAAGGTTTGTCAAATTAGACACTTTCATGACAATTAATTCGTCATGTTATGGTGCATGACAAATCTATAATGACAATCTTTGGCTATGAACAAATTTATTAATTTGTTAAATTAAACCAATTAATGACAAATTTATTTTTGTCAATTGACAAAGTTATTCTTTTCAGTGTACACATAAATCGTAACACACGTTCATTGGCGGAAAGTTCCGGCGAGCGGGCTTCGCAGCAAGGTCTAAAACAACCGTTACATCATGTTTCTTACAAACATTATCATTTTAAATTCAACGGAAATCATGAAAGGAATATCACAGTTTCTCTCACACATATCTTTTAGTTCAATGGGGACAAATAAGACTAATTTGATTGGTTTTATGCCGATAACCTTTTTTTGTTACAAAACTAATTACACAGCTTTAAGGTATATGCTATTAAGCAGTTGTATTTATCATAATGCTATATTTAAATTCAATGTTTAAGATTCAAGATTCAATTTATTCCGTTTACAAACAAATATAAACATTCATATAAACATATCCAAAAAGTACATTTTAAATATAATATAAACAAGCTTGTTCAGTTTAAAAAAAAACAAAAACGCATATATTGAACAATGTCAACAAGAACTGAACAATAAACAAACAAAAATGCATATGTCTTTTAATGCAAGTTCTTGCTGTTTTTTTTTTTCTTCAAATGGTTCAATTAGTGTTCTCATTACCGTACAATCATTACTTAAACATCCATCATTATAATACAAGTTAAATCTACATATCGACTACACAGGCCTATCTATAATGTGTTGTGCCGAAACATATGGTATTACCATTGATAATAAATTTACTGTATCTCTAAAAGTTCTCACCCAAAACTTCTTTCGAATATTATCATGATATGATAGGAGTAGATGTGGATCTAATGGAACCTGCGGTATACGACAAACTGCACTCACACTCGGGTGAGTAGAATTACAGACCGCATATTCGTACATGTATTCAACATTTAAATTTTTCTGCTCTACCCCTGGTTGGAGCGTGTGTTTCTTTTCGGGCTATACCATTTTTTTTTTTCATTATGGAATGATTGATACGACTATACAGTGAGATATTCATTAATTGTCCTCTCGACATTTGTCATCTTCAGTTCACGTTTGTCTTTGTGTGCATTTCATTATAGAATGCTGGGCTTGAGATAAGGATTTTCTTCTATCGGCTGAGATAACCGCAAGTTCTGTATTTTACCCCCCCCATGGTGTGCAGCCAAAACCGATCGACAATTGTCTTTTGTTTCCACAAGTACCTTCTATGTAATCCACTTAGTGTAAAGAATTCCTATAACTTTTTAATGTCGATGTTATCTTTGAGAAAGAAGTACAAGGTTTTTCTGTCTGTGTTCCATTATAGAATCATGTGCTTAGGATAAAGGACTGTCTTCTATCTGCTGAGATGGACTGACATCTTGTGGTCCTGCTTCAGATCCTTCACCACACCGTTTAACCATCTCAACCATATCAGACTCCTCTCTAAGTTCCCCTCATCTCCTCCTGAGCTAGCCAAATGTCACAAAGGTGACAGCCAATATGGTGCGTTACATAACTATGAAGGTCTGCTTCATCGCTGCCTGGCTTTGTAGAGATCGATTCCACTATCGATGATGCAGGGGAAAATCAGATCACGGCTGTCTTCAACGGATCGGAAGAGCAGCTTTCATATTGATCAGATTTCAACCACCTCCAGCACCTGAGATAGGTATTGATAGATTATATATAATAAACTGATTATATTGTGTTTCTATTAGAATGCTTTGTAAAACGGATTTCACAGCTGAAAAAAAAAGTTTTTTTTAATAACGGATGTTGGGGTTCGGGAGGGTGCATTTCATTAGTGATAAGAATTATATTACTTGAAATATCGCTTTAGCGCTTCATTTCAGCAATAAAGTATAAAACGTGGAAAGTCGGGAGACGCCGACACAAACTCAGCGTTCACGTGAAAAACCAATTTGGATTCTCTTGTTTGGCTGATACACATAAATTCCAATTTCATGTAGCGCCCCCAACTGGCTGCACGATTCTCGAATCGCCTCTGATATAACGATTAAATTTGCACATTTTGGACTTTTTCCAGCATGATGTTTCTTCCAATAGGAAACGTATTCGTTGTGTGGGACACAAATGTTTAATTTGTCATTGGCTTTCCATTTGGAATTTATAGAAAGCTCTTGCGTTTTTCACGGACAATTTATCTCAGCAAAGAAGGTATCAATACTTGGTTCAATGCTTTTTTCAGCACGGAAGACTAGCCCACGGCTTACTCGCGGGACTAACATTCGAAATGCTGCTGAACATCACTGAAGCGATCTCGCCTTTTTCGTCTTTATATGGTTCTAGTCATCATTGTGGCTCTCTATGCACTGGCTAGTAATCCTATTGACCATGGCATTGAAAAAGGACTTAGAATGAATCGGATCAAGTACTCTCAAAGGGACAGCTTTTTGAAATAAAGCGCTCAATGAGAAAAACAGGCCCTTTGAATAAAGTTGATAGCCAACTATGGCACACCCTACACGATTTGAACATTGGCTAAAAATCGAACGAGCAGAGGAGAAGGAATATGAGAAGAAAATACTGAGAGACACATCAAACCTTTCCATCAGAAAACGAGATGCTACTTTGGACTCAAGAAACCAACAGAAACCTACGGAAGTAACATCGGCTTGCCGGTTCCTCTGTGGGTAACCTTACCCGATACGCACTCTCAATATCCAACATCCCGAACTTGCTTGTTTAGATTCTTACTTTGAATGCAAGATCTATCAACGCGAAGGGGAAAATTCACCGCACTCCTGTGACCATGTTATATCAAGCAATCTTGACGTCATCGGCGGTCACAGAAACATGGTTGACCAATACAGAGAGAGATGACCACACCCTAACACAGATCAAGACAACGCTCCTCGACTACGACTTCCCACCCCACGTCCACGCCTAGGCAAGAAAGGAGGTTGGAGTCGGTGTGCTGTTAAAGAGGCTTGATATCATGGAAAACAACGTATTTCCGTGGAATCCTTCGAGTACATCGATTTGACAGTGAACTCAGCAAATATGTCATCTTTTCGTCTCATTGTGATATACAGATCCCCCACGAGAAAGAGAGGCAACCTGCAAAGCGTGAGTTCATTCAGTTGAGTTACACTTCTTATGGAGACTATTTCGATTACTCGACAACGACTTCTCCTGGTAGGAGACTTCAACATACACGTAGACGTCAGACAGACACCGATGGCTTCAAAGTTCGCTGATACCTGAGGTCTTTGATCTAAAGAATTTTGTGAGTTGCCCCTCATAAAAGCGGACATACTCCTGGACTTGATCCATATCTAGAGCAGATGATCACCTTGTGTCGACAATACTTCGTGTTCATCACTCCCATCCGACCACTCGGCCATAGGATGGCTGTCTACATATAGCTCGACCTTCCTACTTTCGTGTAGGAAGTCATATAGAAAGACGAAAAGACATCGTCTAGAAGCATTTCAACAGAGCATCAATGAAATCTAATCTTGTTTTCAAGTGCTGAAATGCCCATCGTCACCCCTCAACCTCTATGTGAGTTTATAGACACTGGCTTCATTCGCTCCTTGGTGAACATGCTCCTTTGAGACAAGGAGAGTCATCCTTAGGCCACATGCTCTTGGTACTCAGATGCCCTCCGCCGGGGAAAGCGAGACGCAGGAGATGTGAAAGAAAGATGCTTGAAATCTAAACTTGAAGTAGACAGGGTTCAATACACAAGGCAATGTTACATTCTACAAGCAAGCTATGGACAGTGAGAAGGCCAACTACTTACTAGATAGATTTCTGTGTAATCACAATCGTTGTTTCCGTGTTTTGTGAAAGACGATATCTTCACCGGCATGCAAAGCAGGTTCTACGAAACACGATTGCCTCACAACAGTTAGTCAAAATTCGTTTGCTGGACTTCTTTCAACAGAAGATTCGACGATTAAGAGAGGAGCTCCATGGATGTCTACCAAGATCTTTCTGTAGACGTCTCAGACAGATGGCATGTTCTCCCATGGCTGCAAGTTTGAACAGTACCTGAGATGTATACTCATCATCATCAAATCACTACTCGAACTCCTGTACTGCCATCTTGATCCCATCCGACGTCGTGTCTGAGAAAGTTATCTCTATTCTATGCCAGTCGTCACGAAAATCTACTGCTGCCATTCGAGCAATTGGAAAGATTAGAAGGTATCTAACCAAATCAGCAACGCAGACTCTAGTGCAATCCTACGTCATTAGTATACTTGACTTCTGCAATTCCCTACTGTATGGTCTCCCCCAGAATAAGATCAGCCGACTTCAAACCGTACAAAACACAGCAGCTAGAATAATATTCAGAACTCCACGCAGACAAGGTACATCAAACCTCCTCAAAGAACTACACTGGCTTCCCATCGACAAGAGAATCATTTTCAAAATCCTCCTTCTTACCTTTAAGGCCAAGAAAAAGAACTTAAAAACTACGATAAAAAATAAATACAAAAAAAAAACAACCAAGTAGATGAGAAAAAAACAGATAAAAAAACAAAACAAAGATAAAAAAGCAAAAAAAAAGCAATGAACAAACAAAAAATACGAAAAAAATAAAAAATAAAAAACAAATAAAACACAAAAATAAGAAAAATAAAAGCAAAAAGAAGGATAACATAGAAAAAAAAAATCAAAAAAATAGAAAAAAAAAAAAAGAAGCAAAAAAGTAAATATAAATAAAGAAAAAAAATAAAAAAATAATAAAGTGAAAAATAAGAATAAACACAACAATCATTCATCAAAATAAATGTATTAAATAAGTACACAAAAGCAAGTCAAGTGATAAGATGATCAAAAACCGGTGTAGCTGCATGCGAAACAACAGACGCGTACTATCGAGCGCTTGAACAATCACAGTCCAAAGTACATTTCGGAACTGATCCTATCCACGTTCACTCCTTCGACGAACACGTCAGATCTTCAGAAACACAACATCAACTGCAATAGGTACCTAAATCATTCGACTTCATCGGGTATAGGTGGTAGTGGCAGTCATAGTACGACAGACACATCCCTTGGGAATTCTCTTCCCCTACTAATACGCCGCACCTACAGGCAGCAATTCAGAGACACTCCTCAAGAACCCTACCATCTTCGTAACAAATCATTAAAAACAGTACATCCATGAATCGCAGCCTTGATTTCTATTACATGTGTACCCATTAAATGGATTATTTGTATTATTATTTTTGATTCTTAAGATATGTAATTTGTACTAATTGTTTCGTTGAGGAAATTACTCTTGGAATCACTAAAGTAAACGGCTTATATAGTACTTCCAACGATATACCTATAGTGATGTATTCCGAAATCGTAAGTATGTTTTGATACTATATATTCGATTTATCTGCACTATCTAATATTAATTTATTACTGATTTGTTAAAATTAAACGCACATAAGACAATTTATTTTGTAATTATCAAAGTTATGCTTCGCTGTGAAATGCACGTACCTATATAATCGTATACATGTACGTACACACGTTCACATGAGCGGAAAGTCCGGCGAGCGGGCTTCGCAGCAAAGGTCTAAAACAACGCGTTACATCATGTTTCTTACAAACATTATCACTTTAATTCACGGAAATCATCGAAAGGAATATCACAAGGTTCTCTCACAGTACATATCACTTTTAGTCAATGGGGCACATATAACTTATGCACATGATTAATCTTGTTTTGTTCCGAACTATAACCAGCTTTAAGGTATATGCTATACGCAGTTGTATTTATCATACATGCTATATTTAATATTCAATGTTTAAGATTCAAGATCAATTATTCCGATTTACAAACATAATATAAACATATCAATATAACAATCATCCAAAAGTACATTTAAATATAATATAAACAAGCTTGTTCAGTATTTTAAACTTACGCATAATTAAACAATGTCAACAAGAACTGCACAATAAACAAACAAAAATGCTATAGTGCATAATCATTTTATTACATGGTCTTATTTAATGCAAGTTCTTGTGGTGTTTTTTTCTTCAAATGGTTCATTGTGTTCTATTTACCGTACAATCATTACTAACAATCCAATTCATATATACATACAAGTTTAATTATCTACATATCGACTACAGGCCTATAGTCTATAATGATTTGCCGGAAACATGATGATTACCATTGTAGATAATAGTTGATACAGTATCTGTAAAACGTTCTCACCCAAGATTATCATCGAATATTATCATGATTATGTAGGAGTACGATGCTGGATCTATAGACTACTGCGTTGATACGACACTGCATCTCTACACTTCGTGAGCTAGAATGTACGTACCCAGTATATTTCGTACATCTGTACTCACATTCTAAATTTTCTGGCTCTACCCCTGGATTTGGAGGCGTAGTTTGTATTCTTTTCGGCGCCATTCCATTATTATCTTTTTCGATTTGGACGATGATGTACCACTTTAACAGTGAGATTATTCGACATTAATTGTTCCTCTCGCACATGTTTGTCATCTTTCAGTTCACGTTTGTCGCTTGTGGGCATTTCATGTATAGATGCTGGCTAGGAGATTAAACCAGGGATTTTACTTCTATCGGCTGAGATGAACCGCACTTTGGTGGTTTTTACGCCCTCCCCATGGTGTGAAGCCAAGACACATGGACAAATTGTATGGCTGAGTGCGGACGTGTAGGAGAGAATGTTGGACCTGTCATTGAATTATTGCCTGACTGTTACAATGTTGAATATCGATTTTCGAGTGTTTAATTTGATTATATTGAGTTGATATATTTTGTTATTTTGTAGATGTTAGTTGTATGAAGTCATGTTTCTGTTGCGCCTTGGGTGCTCATTTAGGCAGAAGAAGTTGCCCTTATTAATTAAGAATTTGATCATTATAATTGATTATATTTAACTGTGTGTTGTTTCTACAAAGACCATTCTGATATGTAACTCCACTTCTAGTCATGTAAGAAGAAATTGTCCATGATATAGACTAATTTTATCTGATCGTCGGATGATTCGATGCTTGATAAAAGAAAGCTACAAAATATGTAATTGCTTATACTTTTGCCAGATTTATAGATGAGTCATGTGACTTAGATAAAGGCACTGTCTCTATACTGCTACGATGGGTATGACTGACATGTTATGGTCCTGCTTCAGATCCTTCACCACACCGTTTAACCGTCTCAAGATATCAGACTCTTCTCTCAGTTTCCATTCATCTCCTCCTGAGCTTCCATACGTCACAAAGCTAACAACCGAGATAGTGACGCCACAGAGTTATGAAGGTCTGTTCTCTTCGCTCCCTGGCTTGGAAAAGGTCGATATCACTATCGGTGATGCAGAAAGGGATATCTCTCAGATCACGGCTGGTCTTCAACGGACCAGGACAGAGCAGCTTACAGAAATCAGACTTCAAGCACTTCCATCATCAGAGAAAAAGTATTGATAGATTATATACAGTGCGTCCCAGCAAAAAACGAAACCGAGATTGATCGATGTTTTATCATAACGTAATCTTAATCAAAATTTATAAATAACGCATCAATTTAAAACTTAAAGTCTCCTCTTTCATTTGACTAAATCTATATTACCCATATCTCATGCATGAGTGAGTCAGAACAATTTGACGAGAGGAAATCTGAAAGTCGTTTGGCTGGCGGTATCTGAAATTTTCTTTCAAATCTACATATTTAGTAAGTCCATTTCCTGCCCTTTCATCTGACACCACAACCAATAAAAATGCTTCTTATATAAGAGAGTTATGTTCATATTAAAAATGCGCATGCATTTCAATAATTTCATTCAAGACAGTTATTTTCAGCTAGCTTAATTAACATTGACTAACCAGTTCTTTTCATTGGCAATCACCCATGCATGAATTCTTTTGGGTTAGGGTTAGTTATTGAAATGTAAATAAAATTTCAAATGATCATAACTTTCGTATTTCTAAAGCATTTTTATTGGTTATGGTGTCAAATGAAAGGGCAGGAAAAGAACCTTTTAAATATGTAGATTTTAGAGAATTTCAAATACCGCCCGCCAAACGACTTTTTGGTTTCTTCTATTAGGATTGTTCTTACTCATTCATGCGTCACACATGTCATATAGATTTTTTCAAATAAAAGAAGAGACTCTAAGCTTAAAATTGATGGGTCATTTATGAACTTTGATTAAAGATTAAGTTACAACAAAACATCGATCGATCTCGGTTTCGTTTTATCTGGGAGGCACTGTATAATAAACATTATTTTGTCTCCATAAGAATGTCTTTGAAAAACGTATTTCAGAGCTGAAAAAATAGATGTTGTGGGTCGGGGTGTGTACATTTTATAATGACCCCCTCCCCCCCCCCCCCCCCCCCCAAAAAAAAAAAAGAAATAATAATAAAAATAAATAAATGAAAAAAAATATAATAAGATAAAATAAATAGAATAAATAAAAATAATAATAAATAAATAAAAAAAAACCGACGAAAAGCCTAAATCCCATTTCTTCTGCAGGTCCCGTGTGGCGTGTAGAAATAACATGAATTAAATATTGTCATATTTATCCGAATCGCACCTCTCGAAAATGACCCTGAACAACTGTTTTTAGGATTTGTTTCACTGTAAAACTGCCATTTGAGCTCAAGAAGGAAACTCATTTAACAAGATTAACACCAAGCTTAAAACGTATAATTTTTTTCTGAAAAGTATTGGGAAGATATTTTCATAATTAAATTTTCCGCACGAAAAAACAAAACAAAACAACAACAACAACAACAAAGATTATAGGAAAGTGGAAAGATACTCGTGACCAAAACCAAAATGAGTTTAAACATGTTAATATTTAGGCTATTTTTTATTTCTCGCAGTTTTATTTCTCGTAATGCTATATTTAAAGTCAATGTTTTTTAATGCAAGTTCTACTTGTTGTTTATTTTTCAAATGGATTATTAGTTACCGTATAATAACACAACCATCACTATAATAAAAGTTAAATGTACATACTCTACAGGCCTATCTAGATTGTTTTACCGCAACACATGTATTACCATTGATAATAAATTTACTGTATCTCAAAAGTTCTCACCCAAAACTCTCTTTGGAATATTATTTAGGAGTAGATGTGGATCTATAGACTACTGCGTATATTACACTGACAACACTAACACTCAGGCATGTCAGGTGAGTAGAATTACCATCCTCATCTTACATGTATTCAACATTAACATAATTCTGCTCTACCTCCTGGTTAGAAGTCTTAACCATGACTAGTGTGTTTTGTTTTTTCTCGGGCCATCCATTTTTTTTTCATTATTGAATGATCAATACCACTTATAGTGAGATATTCATTAATTGTCCTCTCGATGTCAGTGAGAGGAAATTTTGTCATCTTCAGTTCACGTTTGTCTATGTGTGCATTTCATTATATAATGCTGGGCTTGAGATAGAGGATTTTCTTCTATCGTCTGAGATGACCGCATGTTCTGTTATTTTTTACCCCCCCCCCCCATGGTGTGCAGCCAAAACCATGACAAATGTCTTTTGTTTCCACAAGTACCTTCTATGTAATCCACTTAGTGTAAGAAATTCCCTATAACTTTTTAATGTCGATGTTCATCTTTGAGAAAGAAGTACAAGGTTTTCTCTGTCTATGTTCCATTATAGAATCATGTGCTTAAGATAAAGGACTGTCTTCTATCTGCTGAGATGACTGACATCTTGTGGTCCTGCTTCAGATCCTTCACCACACCGTTTAACCATCTCACCATATCAGACTCCTCTCTAAGTTTCCCCTCATCTCCTCCTGAGCTACCAAATGTCACAAAGGTGACAGCCAATATGGTGACGTTACATAACTATGAAGGTCTGCTGTCATCGCTGCCTGGCTTGAAAGAGATCGATACCACTATCGATGATGCAGGGGGAAATCAGATCACGGCTGGTCTTCAAGGGATCGGAAGAGAGCAGCTCATATTGATCAGATTTCAACCACCTCCAACACCTGAGAATAGGTATTGATAGATTATATATAATAAACTGATTACTATTTGTTTCTATTAGAATGCCTTTGTAAACGATTTTTGTTTCTCACACGCTGAAAAAGAATTGTTTTAATAACAGGATGTTTGGGGTTGCGGGAGGGTTGCATTTCATAATGAATACGATATATTACTTGAATATCGCTTTAGCGTCTTCATTTCACAATATAAGTATAAACGTGGAAAGTCGGGGACCCGACACAAACTCAGCGTTCACGTGAAAAACCAATTTGGATTCTCTTCGCTGATAGCACTGAAAAGAGTAACTTGTCACAAGGCCAGATTAATTCGTCAATCGGGGTAAATAATTTGTTTTGCGATATAACTGTGAAATGACAAACTCTGGTAGTATACATGACAAATTGATCGAGCACTATTACAAAGTTTCAACTCGGTGTTGACAAAAACAAACTTGGCGCATGACTGATTTATTTGGCGTGACGACTCTTCGCAACCGTAATTGACAAATCCTCTTTCGCAGTTCAATGTAGAAATGACGATTTTTTAGTCGCGCCATAACGAATTATATACAAATTATTTGCTGCTGAAAAACAAAAACAATCAATTTGTTATCTGACGCAAAATGCATGACAATTTAGCTCCTGAAGACAGTTTGGGAAACCCCGCACATAATCAGCGTATTCGAATCACTCGCCTGTCGCCGTGATTTAGCTGCGAGGCCAGGCTCTGAGCTGGCAAGATGTTTGACTGGATTTGATAGTATTTTGAATTTGTTTCCTCAGGAATTTCGAGGTTCTATTAAAACTGACAAAATATTAACTATCCTGTATTGTTTGTTTATTACAGGTGTGTGTTTTCTGATGTTACATGACAATTAACGTCAAAATGCAGTACAAATTGATGAATGAAAAAACAAATTGACAAATGAGAATGAGGAATTAAATGTTGCAATGACAAACTTTGAAAAAAGTTTGTCAAATTAGACACTTTTCATGACAAATTAATACTCGCCTCTGTTATGGGTTGCATGACAATCTATAATGACAAATCTTTGGCATGAAAAATTTAATTATTTGTTAAATTAAAACCAATTAATGACAATTTATATTTGTCAATTGACAAAGTTATCTTTTCGTGTACACATAAATCGTAACACACCGTTCATGCGGGAAAGTTCCGGCGAGCGGGCTTCGGCAGCCAAAGGTTCATAAACAACCGTTACATCATGTTTCTTACAAACACATTATCACTTTAATTCCTACATGGAAATCATGAAAGGCAAATTCACAAAGTTTCCTCACACCATATCTTTTACAGATTCAATGGGACAACATAACGGACTATTTCGCATTGTTTTTATGCCGATACCTTTTTTGTACCAAAAAAATTATACACCAGCTTTAAGTTATGCTCATTACGCTGTGTATTTACATACTATGATCTTATTTATAATTCAATGTTTAAGATTCAAGATTACATTTATTTCCGTTTACAAACATAATATAAACATTCAATATAAACATATCCAAAAGTACATTTAAATATAATATAAACAAGCTTGTTCAGTATTTAAAAAAAACAAAAACGCATATATTAAACAATGTCAACAAGAAAACCTGAACAATAAACAAACAAAAAATGTATATGCATATATATATTTAATGGTCTTTTTAATGCAAGTTCTTGCTGTGTGTTTTTTTTTCTTCAAATGGTTCATTGTGTTCTCATTACCGTACAATCATTACTAACACATCCAATCCTTATTATACAAGTTTAAATCTACATATCGACCTACCAGAGCCTAATCCATCATAATGGTTTTGCCGAAACATATGTATTACCATTATAATTAATTTACTGTATCTTTAAAAGTTCTCACCCACACGTCTCTTTTCGAATATTATCATGATTTGTAGGAGTTAGCATGTGGATCTATAGACTACTGCGTATTACGACACTGCCACTACACTACGGGTGCAGTACGAATTACACCCATTGACGTACATGTATTCACACTTTAAATTCTCACCTGCGTTGACCGCCGTCTTTTCGGCATCCGCTTTTTTATTAATGCAGCGATATGATGCTTTTTTCTGGGCATCCGATTTTTATCCATACAGATTACGCACAACAGTGAGACTATTTCATTAAATTGTCCCTCTCGACATTTTTTGTCATCTTCAGTTCACGTTTTGTCTTTGTGTGCATTTCATTATTGAATGCTGGGCTTAGATAAAAGGATTTTCTTTCTATCGGCTGAGATGACCGACATTTTGTGCTCTTTATTCCCCCCCCCCTGCCCATCCAGGTGTGAAGCCAAGACCATGACAAATGTTGGCTAGTGGGCGTGTTGGTAAATAGGAGCATGTTGACACCTGTCAATTAAATTATCTGACTGTTACAATTTTATTTCATATTTCATTTAATTCTTGATAAATGATATTTAAGTTGTATATTTTTTGTATTTTGTAGATGTTAGCTTTTGTTAATAAGTTTCATGTTTACGTGCTCGCCTTGGGAGCCTCATTTAGGCAAGAGAAGTTGCGCTTTATAAATTAAGAATTATTATTATTATCTATTCATATATACTTAATTAATGTGTTTTGGTTGTCTACCAAAGAGAACCTTCTAGATGTATGATCCACTTACGTGTAGCACAATTCCTTATAACTTTTGATGTCGATGTTATGCTATTGAGAAGAAGTACAAAATTTCCTTTTGTCTGTGTTACACTTATCTAGAATCCTTGTGCTGAGCAATAAAGGATGCTTCTCTAATTCTGCTGAGATGACTGACATGTTATGGTCCTGCTTCAGATCCTTCACCACACCGTTTAACCGTCTCAAGATATCAGACTCTTCTCTCAGTTTCTCTCAATCTTCTCATGAGCTTCCATACGTCACAAACCTAGCAGCCAATGGATTGACGTCACAGAGCTACAAAGGTCTGCTCTCATCATTGCCTGGCTTAAAAGATATCGATATTACTATCGATGATGCAGAGAGAGATATCTCTCAGATCACGGCTGGTCTTCAACTGACCAGGAGAGAGCAGCTCACAAAAATCAGACTGCAAGCACTTCCATCACCAAGGAAAAGGTACTGATGCCTTATATACAGTGCGTCCCAGAAAAAAACAAAACCGAGATTGATCGATGTTTTATCATAACTTAATCTTAATCAAAATTCATAAATAACGCATCAATTTAATACTTAGAGTCTCCTCTTTCATTAGACTAAATCTATATTACCCATATCTCATGCATGAGTGAGTAAGAACAATTTGACGAGAGGAAATCTGAAAGTCGTTTGGCGGGCGGTATCTGAAATTTTCTTTCAAATCTACATATTTAGTAAATCCATTTCCTGCCCTTTCATCTGACACCACTACCAATAAAAATGCTTGATAGATAAGAAAGTTATGTTCATATTAAAAAATGCGCATGCATTTCAATAATTTCATTCAAGACAGTCATATTCAGCTAGCTTAATTAACATTGACTAACCAGTTCTTTTCATTGGCAATCATCCATGCATGAACTCTTTTAACACCTCTGCCTAGTGCTGAGACGGGCAACAGTCAAACAATTTTGTTGAATAAAGTTATTGAAATGTAAATAAAATTTCAAATGATCATAGCTTTCATGTTTCTAAAGCATTTTTATTGGTTGTGGTGTTAAATGAAAGGGCAGGAAATGAACCTTTTAAATATGTAGATTTTAATGAGAATTTCAAATACCGCCCACCAAACGACTTTTTGGTTTCCTCTATTTAGATTGTTCTTACTCATTCATGCGTCACACATGGGTCATATAGATTTTTTTAAATGAAGGAAGAGACTCTATAAGCTTAAAATTGATGGGTCATTTATGAACTTTGATTAAAGGGATGTAGTAACATTAAATGATATTCAAATCACATTTTATCGAGTTAGCTTATTTTGCCAACACAATTATATACACTTAGGTCAGTCTGGTATCTCTTCAAAATGGCAAGCTAATTGCTTGCTTTACCTTTGAGATATCAATGATTTCATACTCAAATTTTATAAACCAACACCGGATGGTTTATAAAACCATGTGCTTTTCCGCACATCACAACACACACCCATTTCCTGTTGTATAGTCTCCCGTCCCTAGCGGCTTGATTAGCTAGCAGCACAGGGTACTGGTGTTGAGCTGTATGCTTGGCATTGTTTGTTGCACTGTTTTAAGGTTGTAAATGACTTCCATTTGATCTGAAACTTTCAGTAGTTTGTTATTACTGTTGGAACAATATAATTTTATTAATCTTGATTTAATTGATCTTGTTTTTGAAAGTCACTAAATCCCTTTAAAGATTAAGTTATAACAAAACATCGATCAATCTCGGTTTCGTTTTATCTGGGAGGCACGCACTGTATAATAAACATTATTTTGTCTCCATAAGAATGTCTTCGAAAAACGTTCAGAGCTAAAAAATAGATGTTGTGGGTCGGGATGTGTACATTTTATAATGACCCCCCCCAAAAAAAACAAAAAAAACAAATAATAATAATAATAATAATAAAATAAATAAAATAAATAAAAAAAAAAAAAAATAAATAAATAAAATAAAAAAATAGAAAAAAAAATAAATAAAAAAAAAAAATAAATAGAATAAACCAAAATAATAATAAATAAATAACAATAACCGACGAAAAGCCTCAATCCCATTTCTTCTGCAGGTCCCGTGTGGCGTGTAGAAATAACATGAATTAAATATTGTCATATTGATCCGAATCGCACCTCTCGAAAATGACCCTTAACAACTGTTTTACCTGAGCCCCGCCAAAGGGATGTGACTGTGGCCATGGTGGCATTAGGATTTGTTTCACTATAAAACTACCATTTGAGCTCAAGACGGAAACTCATATAACAACATTAACACCAAGCTCAAAGCCCAAGTATAGTTGTAGTAGAAAACACTGATTTTTTGAAAAACCTGCTCAACTTGTCCTCATAGTGTTTTAAAGACATAACAATATATGGGCAAAGGATATAATCATGTTCCATGCATGTCTGTCCATGATATGTAATAGTTTGCATGAGCACGGGGAGATGTTCATCAAAGTAAGGCCATACTTCCTTCATTCTCACCCCAGAACTCTGGGCATGCCAACCAGCAGCTGATTGGTATAGCGTGAGTGAATTCTGTGTGTACAGTCTGTGTATGGGAATAGCATATGCTTTGCACACAAACGGCTGTATGCTGGCATTGTGTCTGTGAGATCCTATTGATTGTGGCACTGTCAATCGATATATTTACACAGTTTTGTTGCTAAATTCAGGTGTTAGAGTGGATTTTATAACAAATCCTTTTGTACACAGAGGTTAATTGAGGTATTCATTCATATTATTCTGCTCTGGAAGCAAAACAAAAAATCTATTCCCCCAACACTATACATGACCTTTAAAACGTATAATTTTTTATGAAAAGTATTGGGAAGATATTTTGATAATTAAATTTTCCGCGCGAAAAAAAAAAGAAAAAGAAAAAAGAAAACAACAATAAAGATTATAGGAAAGTGTAAAGATACTCGTGGCCACAACCAAAATGAGTTTAAACATGTTAAAATATAGGCATTCGCGCAGTTTTATTTATCATAATGCTATGCTTAAATTCAATGTTTTTTAATGCAAGCTCTACTTGTTTTTTTTTCCTTCAAATGGCTTATTAGTTACCGTATAATAACACAACCATCACTATAATAAAAGTTAAATGTACATACTCTACAGGCCTATCTAGATTGTTTTACCGAAACACATGTATTACCATTGATAATAAATTTACTGTATCTCACAAGTTCTCACCCAAAACTCTCTTTGGAATATTATGTAGGAGTAGATGTGGATCTATAGACTACTGCGTATACTACACTGACAACACTTACACTCAGGCATGTCAGGTGAGTAGAATTACCATCCAATTCGTACATGTATTCAACATTTAACATATTTCTGCTCTATCCCCTAGTTAGAAGACAAGTGTGTTTCTACAACAGTACAAGGGCCTTCTATGTAGTCCACTTAGTGTAAGAAATCCCTATAACTTTTTGATGTCGATGTTCATCTTTGGGAGAGAAGTGCACGATTGTCTTTGTGTGTATTCCATTACAGAGTTATATGCTTGAGATAAATCATTGTCTTCTATCTGCTGAGATGACTGACATGTTGTGGTCCTGCTTTAGATCCTTCACCACACCGTTTAACCATCTCACCATATCACACTCGTCTCTAACTTTCCCCTCATCTCCTCCTGAGCTACCAAACGTCATGACGGTGAAAGCCAATATGGTGACGTTACATAACTATAAAGGTCTGCTCTCATCGCTACCTGGCTTGAAAGAGATCGATACCACTATCGATGATGCAGAGGGAAATCAGATGACGGCTGGTCTCCAACGGATCGGAAGAGAGCAGCTCATATTGATCAGATTTCAACCACTTCAAACACCTGAAAATAGGTAATGATGAATTATATATCATGTATATAATAAACTGATTCATATTTGTTTCTATTAGAATGTCTTTGTAAAATGGATTTCACAGCTGAAAAAGAAAGTTTTCTAATAAAAGGATGTTGGGGTTCGGGAGGGTGCATTTCATAATGAATAAGAATATGTTACTTGAAATCTCGCTTTGGCGTCTTTATTTCACAATATAAGTATAAAACGTAGAAAGTCGGGGACCCGACACAAACTCAGCGTTCACTTGAAAAATCAATTGGGATTCTTTTGTGTGGCTGATACACATAGATCGTAACGCACCGTTCATGCGGAAAGTTCCGGCGAGCGGGCTTCCCAGCAAAGGTCTAAAACAACCGTTACATTATGTTTCTTACAAACATTTTCACTTAAATTCACTGGAAATCATGGATGGAATATCACAAGATCTCTCACACATATCTGTTAGTGCAATGTGGACAACATGAGACTATTTGATTGGTTTTATGCCAATACCTTTTTTGTTACCAAAACTATACACCAGCTTTACGGTATAGGCTATTACGCAGTTGTATTTATCATATAATGCTATATTTAAATTCAATGTTCAAGATTCAATTTATTTCCGTTTACAAACAGTATATAAAACATTCAATATAAACATATCCAAAATTACATTTAAATATAATATAAACAAGCTTGTTTAGTATAAAATCAAACGCATATATTAAACAATGTCAACAAGAACTCAACAATAAACAAACCAAAATGCATATGTTATATTTAAATGTTCTTTTAAAGGTAGTGCAAAAATATCAAATTTCTAGTTTTTGAGAGGATATAGTAGTATACCAATGACTATATCTTCACACAACATGATTAAGCTCAATTTATATTGCGATTATTAAAATTCATTCCTATTTGTTCGAACCTCGAAAAATATACCGTACGGTGCGAACCGCTGACCGTTAGCGCAGAGAACAATGCACGCTGATGCGCCGTGTGTATATTGCTGTGTGTTGGCGTGCTGCACGCGCTGTAATATCAACGATGTTGATGGAGAGCTGGTCAAGATTGGTAGTCAGATTTTCGTTTCATATTACTGATCTAGGCAACCTATGACCGTAAGATTGAATAGACAGTATAGGTTGATCATATTCTAAACTTATGCCAAGTTGCATTAGTTTTCGAAATTTGTGAAAAAGGATGACACTACCTTTAATGCAAGTTCTTGCTGTTTTTTTTTCTTCAAATGACTCATTAGTGTTCTCATTACCGTACAATTATTACTGACACACCCATCATTATAATACAAGTTAAATCTACATACTCTACAGGCCTATCTATAATTTTTTGCCAAAACACATGTATTACCATTGACAATAAAGTTACTGTATCTCACAAGTTCTCACCCAAAACTCTCTTTGGAATATTATGTAGGAGTAGACGTGGATCTATAGACTACTGCGTACATTACACTGACAACACGTACACTCAGGCATGTCAGGTGAGTAGAATTACCATCCAATTCGTACATGTATTCAACATTTAACATATTTCTGCTCTACCCCCTGGTTAGAAGTCTTAACCATGACAAGTGTGTTTTGTTTCTTCTCGGGCCATCCATTTTTTTTTTCATAATTGAAAGATTAATACCACTTACAGTGAGATATTCATTAATTGTCCTCTCGATGTCAGTGAGAGGACATTTTGTCATCTTCAGTTCACGTTTGTCTTTGTGTGCATTTCATTATATAATGGTGTGCAGCCAAAACCATGACAAATATGTTTTGTTTCTGCAAGGACCTTCTATGTAATCCACTTAGTGTAAGAAATTCCTTATAACTTGTTGATGTCGGTGTCCATCTTTGAGAAAGAAGTACAAGATTGTCTTTGTCTGTGTTCCATTATAGAATCCTGTGCTTGAGATAAAGGATTGCCTTCTATCTGCTGAGATGACTGACATGTTGTGGTCCTGCTTCAGAACCTTCACCACACCGTTTAACCATCTCACTATATCAGACTCTTCTCTAAATTTCCCCTCATCTCCTCCTGAGCTACCAAATGTCACAAAGGTGACAGCCAATATGGTGACGTTACATAACTGTGAAGGTCTGCTGTCATCGCTGCCTGGCTTGGAAGAGATCGATATCACTATCGATAATAGTGATAAAAACAAAACAAAAAAAAACTTAAAAACAAAAAAAAATAATGCAGAGAGATATCTCTCTCAGATCACGGCTGGTCTTCAAAGGATCGGGGGAAAGCAGCTCACACGTATCAACCTTCATTTTCCCGCATCAAGCTCATCGGAGAAAAGAATAGTTTCGAGACAGACGATGAGAGGATTGGGTCTTCTTTTTAGAGAACAAACCAATAATCTACAGCAGCTATACATGTACGGCCTGAAGTGCAGAGACGAGGAAGACTTGATTGACCTCGTTGGGTGCTGCAGACATGTCAAGACCATGAAAAATATTTGGTAGATTAGTCATTCACTTTTCATTTATGCAAACATGATTTAAAAATGGGTAGTTAGTAAACTGATGAATATCAAATTTCGACTGGTAAATATCACAATTGGTTTACGCTTATTGTCTTCTCCTCTGTATCATGAACAGTCATAATCATTAACTTTGAACAATCAAAAACACCTACACATTCAAACAGTTTTGTTTATTCCAATCTAGCAAGATTCTCAAGAAAATTAAGCTCCCTTGATCTTTTTATTTTTATTTTATTATTATTATTTTTTGTTGTTGTAAAGCAACTGTACCCAACGTGTGTCTAATGTCTCCACTGTTTATCGTATAATATCGTTCAACTGAAAAGTTTCTTTCGGATTGCATATTCATTAGAAATAAGAAACATAATTGACGTTTGTCATCTTTTCCAGGTTCATCATGATATCAATTTGTGATTAGTGTGAGTTTGCACCCCAAACTCTTTAAGCCGTTGTTTCGTTATGGTGACGAATTACTAGTTACACATGAATCGTGCCGCTATCTAATACAAACTTATGTAGTTCTGCGGTGAATCGAGATTCGTTTCTTCTGGGTCCTTAACTATTTTTACTGAATTGCATTGAATTGAATTGAATTTATTAGACTTCACCAGTAAAATGTACATGGTATTTTGTCAACATGTTGAACATAATCAAAGTGGGGAAAAAAGTTATTATAATAGTTAATGGATGTAGTATATATACAAGTATAGTTTTAACATAATCATCATAATCATATTGACATAATTGATTTACAATAATTCATGAATATAGTAATATATACAAATAATTCGGGCTTAATCAAAGTGGAAACAAATAATATATCTATAAACAGTTTTCACATAATCATCGTAATCATTTTGACATCATTAATTTACAATAATTCATGAATATAGTAATACTGAACGCGAATTTATCATTTGTTTCGATAACCATACATTTTTTCTAAATTTGTCTGACTTTTATTCTTTACTTTTCTTCTTTATTATGTTTTAATTCAACTTTACTCTGGCTTCACATGATCATCCACCCCACTCTCTCTGTATAGGTTGTACCGGTGCGGGACTAAAGAGGGCGGCAGACTGGAATCTCACCTGAAAGCTCAGCAAACATCAGTAGGCAGAATCACAGTGGAAGTTTGGCATGATGTAAGTGTCATGTTCATTGTCATGTGAAACAGTACACAATAACTTTCCAATTAATATGCATATTGTCCCCCTTTGCAAGTGTGATCTTGAGCTATGTTATATGAAAAAAGATAGCAAGCAAAATTAAAGAGATAATGGTAACAAAAGGCATACAAATTGATGCCTTTTATCTTTAAAATAAACACGATCGTAATGAAAATATGTACAAATATAATACATTATTTAAACTGTGACATTGATCGATGTTTTTATTCATCTTTATTAAAGGATCATTGGTACCAAACTAGTTCGTACATCATTTCTCACGCTGTTTGAGCTACGGTGGACAGACGGACACTGCCCAGTCAACCCGACCTGAAATGGCCATAGCATGATAAACTGTATACAACTATGCTACTAAGAATTGAACAATTAAGAAGATTTGAAATTTTGAGAAATTTTGTGTTTTAGGTCTATTTTGTTGACAGATTTACTAAAAACACCATGTTCGTAATTATTCATACCTTATGCAGGTGTCACATTTGCCGTGTTGACCCACCGTTCGCCACCGTTCTGGCCAAATTTGTGCACACGGCGGCAAACGGTGAGGCACATTCACAGGAGTTCGCTGGGCACCCGTTCCCGAAAGGATTTTTCAAGAACAGCCGAACTCTTGCCGGGTTATTTCCGGGTGATGACCGGGTATTTCAGAACGGTCTTAAACCGGACCAGTCGTTAAAAGGGCGGTAAATGGACTGAATGAGGACGCCGCAACCGTTTCATGCCCGTTTTCAGGACGGAGATGGACCGTGGTGAGGTCAGGCAACATGAATCGATCACCCCTTTCCTTTTCCGAATCAAGTACGCCCCCTTGTGCCTAAACTTGCCAACTCCTAGTACATGAAAACTATACGTGGAAACTACGTTTTTAAATGTTGTCTCCTTGATTGTTTACCAACAAGATCAATCAATAACTGAATGAATTTAAGTTAAAAACTAATACCCAGAGTAATATGTTACAAAACAAAAGTATTATATACCATGAAGAATAAATCATATGACATAAAAAGGTTTAGCAACTTTATTTGGGGGCTGGTTTACTCGAAAATTATAGTTTCATAGGGGGCACATATTTTGTTGCATTTGTTTCATTTACTTTAAGCTCCTGTTTCTGTTTTCACATCAATTCAGTTCTGGTTTAATTATGTACATCTCATCATAGATTTTATGCAATATCGAATTGGTCGTACTTATTAAATTGTTCTGACTTTAATAGAATTCTGAAGAGGTTTTTTTTTTTCCCCCACAAAGTTTCTTCATTTTGAAATAATATTATTTTTTATGTCTTGATTATAATTATTGATAGGGGGTCTGTGTTTTGGTCTTTGGGCGTCCAATATCCCATCATTGTTCAAACAACAACCATGGGGTAGGAGTCGTTCCACATGGGTCACTCCATCCATTCATATGTATATTATTATTAATTTATTCTGGGGAAAGGGCAGGCGATAAGAGGGGGAGCAAAGGCCCCTAAGTCTAAATTGTAGGCACTATTTTACCTAAATTTTCGGTCGGGAAATGTCTGGGTAAGTCTCTTTTTGTATTTCCTATTCTTTTTTTTTTTTAAACTTCCTTGAAAAGTGGTTCCATTGTGGTATGTCATTACCATAACTATATACCCTACTAAAATTAAATTAATTACATGAATTATATACAATCTATGGCAAACAAAATTCGTAATTTTTGGCAATCTCATTTGCATATCTGATTAATAAGTTTAATCACAGCAAAATCACTTAAAGGGGTCGTGTGTAAAACAATGAAAATAAAATTAAACAAAAAAACTAATCCATGGATCATACGAAAATATCCAAAAAGCAGAATTATGCATGATGTAGACATTTTTGTTGATGCGGTTCTATAGAGTGTTATAATTTGGCTAAAAGAATATTGCAATGAATTATTACGACAAAATATTAGACAATTCATAATATAATGATTAGAAATAAGAAAAAGACTTTTATTATGATAACAATATTTTATTTGCTATAACAAAATTTAAATATTTCAAAAGCATGGGGAAATTTTCGCGGAGAAATTAAAATAATATTCGATAAAACCACTACATTTTTTTAAATGAAAGGCGGTTATAAAGTATACATGTAATTTGGGCGAACGATTTAGACCAAACTATACTGGAGCTTTTTATGAAAGTATAGTCTATTATTACCTGTATGAGGCATTTTGGAGACAAGATATAGCGCATTGTCTGCCTAATTGATCCGGTCAACAAAAAATACGTCACGGGCCGTAATATCCATACTCCCCTCCTCCTTGATTTCCTATTGGGTTTGTGTACAAAATTGCCGGTCCGTAATATCCATATTTTGTCTGGTCGGGGATCCTACGCGTAATGATGCGCGTTAACAAAGAGTAAGACAATGGATACGCACAGAAGCATTATTGCGTCACAATGGTTCAACTCAGAATGCTGAAGAAACAAAGAAAAAAAAATCCCACGACAAATGCCCAGTTTACATCAAATAAACTTATTTTATTCTCTTTAAAATGGGGCTAATTGAGGTTAACAGGTAATAATAATAATATTGACTGGCTTTACCTTCGGGACATACCTCCTATATTTCCCTCACAAGACCCATATTGCCCTCGTCTTCGACTCGAGGCAATATGAGACTTGTTTGGGAAATATCTGCGGTATCTCCCTCAAGGCCAGTCAATATTATATAATTATTACCTGTATGAGGCATTTTGGAGACAAGATATAGCGCATATTTTGTCTGCCTAATTGATCCGGTCAACAAAAAATACGTCACAATGGAATAAGTTGTACCACAACGGGCCGTAATATCCATACTCCCCTCCTCCGTGATTCCCTATTGGGTTTGTATACAAAATTGCCGGTCCGTAATATCCATATTTTGTCTGGTCGGGGTCCTACGCGTAATTGTAAGTAGATGATGCGCGTTAATAAAGAGTAAGACAATGGATACGCACGCAAGCATTATTGCGTCACAATGGTTCAACTCAGACTGCTGAAGAAACAAAGAAAAGAAAAAAAAAAATCCCACGACAAATGCCCAGTTTAAATCAAGTAAACTTATTTTATTCTCTTTAAAATGGGGCTAATTGAGGTTAACAGGTAATAATAATAATATTGACTGCTTTACCTTCGGGAGATACCTCCTATATTTCCCTCACAAGACCCATATTGCCCTCGTCTTCGACTCGAGGCAATATGAGACTTGTTTGGGAAATATCTGCGGTATCTCCCTCAAGGCCAGTCAATATTATATAAATATTTATTTGCAAAGCTGTTAAAATGAAACTTCAGAAACTAATGTCAAACAAAAGAAACAAATATAAAAAAAAAAATGTCCATAAAAGGACCAAATCTTAAATTCTTCTCCCCGGCAATGACAATAAAAGATTTCAGATTATAACGTATCTTTTGAAAGCGGCAATATCATTCATCTCTGAGCTTGTGAAGAGAACGATGAGATCGAGTGCTTCGAAAACAAAGGGCGGATTAAAGACACCATATACGTGATTTGGAGACACCATAAGGGTAGATCCACCAGTCCAGTCCAACACCGTGCATGACCGCTCTTGTGGACGGGTGTGGAGCGTTTGTTCCGTCCTCACACCATCCGAATACCGTCATCACAACGTCATTATACCGCCCTTACACCGGGTCTCCATCGGCCGGTGCCTGCGGCTCATGCCCGGCGAAAATTTTGAGCATGCCTGGGCATGCCCAAAACATTCACCGGCCATGAACCGAAGACAAAATCACGTGAGCGTTTTTGACGGGTCATCACCGACCCATCCTCCGTGTCCCGCCGTTCGCATCAACCTGTTTTGCACGGTCGCGAACGGTGGAAAACGGTGAGTCACCCGGCGAAGAAAACAATTTTCTCTTTCCTGTCAGAGAGCGGTAAGGTCGGTGGCCAAGCGCTAATCGCACGGACAAGAAGAAAGCATGGACTACATATGAGGACGGTCAGCCCGGTACCAGACTGGCTAGGACCTGGTATAGACCCGGTAAAGAACGATACAGACCCGGTGAAAATGATGAAAATGTTATGTGGCCGGTGCCGTTCTATTGCCGTGTTGCAAATTTTGGTTTTTCGGTGAACGGCGAAGACCCGTTCTTTTTACCCGGTGCATGTGACACCACCATTAGGGTGTACCCAATCTAATTTCTTATTTAATCGTCTCGATTATATTTTTTTCCTTCGAATTACCAACTAAAATAGTTCATTCGAATGTAAATAGCCATCATTCCGTGGGTTTTGAGCATTGCGTCCTCTGGAAAACGTCCAGACTGCATAAGATTGCATGGTCTTTGGGCCACTATGTGAGTCTTCATCTTCCCAGACACATTTTTAATGATATTTTTGTCAGGTCATCAAATTTTCCTCCCCAGATCATTCACCATGATTGTCCTTGAAACACTTTGCGACTACTTGGTATGTTTCTGAACTTCGTCTTGTTGATATGCTGACTCGATGGACATTTACAGGCATTCTTTTGGATGTTTACATCCATGACCTTGATAAAAATGTCTTCAAAGGGGTGCCTCCTATTCTGAACAGATTTCCAGTGCTACCAGGAATGAAAATCCCCTATAACCATGATAACAGTTCTATGTGATTGTCATGTGCTAAAATTAGGTTGAAGGATTCCTCTTTGTTTTACCAAATTGAAGAAAATCCATATTTCCCTGAAATTCTTATTTTTTCACATCAACTTATAAAATTATGGCCTAAAAGTTAATATGCTGGTTTAAGAAAACTCAAGAACTGTCCATAGCCCTCGGTGGGTCTGACTGCAAAATTGGGTTCTGTATTGGGCAGTTTCTCTACATTTCCTCTTTGCAGTATTCGCTCTTAATTTGGTACTTTCGTCCTTGGCTGGTCCTTGCCCATTCGGACCTTGGTTGTGATCGGTGGGTTGTTTTGGCCTCTCAGTACGCTTATTTGGCAATTCAAGGAGACACCTAACATTGTTTTTTTGTCATGCCCATGGAAGCTTTTGTCAAAGTGTTTTACATTTAGTGCATATCGAAGTGTCACATTAGGGACCAGAAAGTATGGGAGAGCGGTTATTGTATTTTAATAACATCAATTTCAATGTTCTTAAGTGTAAAATTCAAAGTCCTGACAAGAAACCCTAAAAAAAAAAAAGAGGTTTGGAAGCTGAAGACTCATAGCATGGAATATGCAACCTGAACCAGCCCGGAGGTGTTGAGGTGTTCTAGAGGACACATGGGACAGACCCCACAGAAGCAATGAACAAAGGCTATGGACTGTTATTTAATTATTTTTTTTAGACGGTTATTCCAAGAAAAAAAAATGTACTCGTGGTTATTTAATATGAAATTGGACTGGTACCCGTAGGGTATGAATAATTATGAACATGGTGTTTTTCATAAATCTGTCAATAAGATACCCCAGGAATACCAAATTTCTCTAAATTTCAAATTTTCCTAATTGTTAAATTGTTACTAGCATGCTGATCGCAAAAAAGTCTTTAAAAGCACAATTAAGAAAAAATGACAGGGGTACAAGCAGTTTTGAGGACAGTGAACAGTTATATACGGCCACCAGAGGGGGTGGTTGGAACTATAGTACGCGAACTGACGCGAAGAATGCGGTCTTTGCTCTCAGCTAGATTCGATCACTCGATAGGCCACTATCGCTTGATCGAGCCGTGGCTATTCGCAGGTACTATTCACGGCTCAAGGGAATATTCCCGGCTTGTGACGTCAGATGTCAGGATTAGTGGCATTTTTGCACAATTCATGACGTTGGTTGGAACTACCTATGGTCACATGACGGGGTTTAGACCAATCACCTATCAAGATTCTTACCATGACTGTATATAAACACAACACAAAAAGTAAGTTACCCCTATTTCAGATATCAATAGTTTTTCAACCAGGCGGAGTTGAAAAAAAAAATGGAATTATATGTCCGTGTAGGTAATTGTATTACTACCATGTGAGCAACTTTAGGAAGAATCATCATGTCATGCTTCAGTCAGCAATAGTTGAAGGCGCCCCCCCCAAAAAAAAAAAAAAAAAAAAAATAATAATAGTAATAAATAAATATTTAAAAATGCCCATTTTCGAAGAGTACAAGCAGATTATCACAATTTTTAATAAATGATATCGGAACAATGTTCACATTATTCAACATCACACAAAAAGGGTGCCACATATGTACCGTAACATACCAAATGAGTTCATGGTAAAATGTTACAGTTGAGTGAAATATGAAAATTTGTCAGGCATTGCTTGCCTCCTCCATTGACTTTATGTACAAAGGTTTAACAAAAAGTGAGATTTTGCATATTTCAATTGTGAATTTTTGTCCATTTGACTTCAGGTTATTTCATACCATGTCCCAAGTGATCTCCAACCAATAATACCAAATGCCAGATTACGTATGCAATCAATCCCTAAACCATGACGGAGCCCAAAACTTTCTTCTCAATTACAAGATTTTCTTGCATCTTGTGCCCACTGAGGCGTGAAACATCGGGATAAAAAAAAAAAAAAAAAAAATTAGAGGTACTCCCCCGAAACAATCGTCCTCTTTGTAAAAATTCAAATTTTAGTCCATACGTGACAAAATAGCTTTTCCAGTCTCACGTGCTCACTGAGGCATGAATTCTGAAATAAGTGCCATAAGATCGTTGAAACATGTCC
>CALNVZ010003260.1:77059-92883 GCA_940671915.1 Paracentrotus lividus
GTTTAAACATGTTAAAATATAGGCTATCACGCAGTTTTCTTTATCATAATGCTATATTTAAATTCAATGTTTTTTAATGCAAGTTCTACTTGTTTTTTTTTTTTTCTTCAAATGGCTTATTAGTTACCGTATAATAACACAACCATCACTATAATAAAAGTTAAATGTACATACTCTACAGGCCTTTCTAGATTGTTTTACCGAAACACATGTATTACCATTAATAATAAATTTACTGTATCTCACAAGTTCTCACCCAAAACTCTCTTTGGAATATTATGTAGGGGTAGATGTGGATCTATACACTACTGTGTATACGACACTGACAACACTTACACTCAGGCATGTCAGGTGAGTAGAATTACCATCGACATCGTACATGTATTCAACATTTAACATATTTCTGCTCTACCCCCTGGTTAGAAGTCTTAACCATGACAAGTGTGTTTTGTTTCTTCTCGGGCCATCCATTTTTTTTTCATTATTGAATGATCAATACCACTTATAGTGAGAAATTCATTAATTGTCCTCTCGATGTCAGTGAGAAGACACTTTGTCATCTTCAGTTCACGTTTGTCTATGCGTGCATTTCATTATTGAATGCTGGGTTTGAGATAACGGATTTTCTTCTATCGGCTGAGATGGCCGACATGTTGTGTTCCCCCCCCCCCCCCCCCCCCATGGTGTGCAGCCAAAACCATGACACATGTGTTGTGTTTCTACAAGGACCTTCTATGTAATCTACTTATTGTAAGAATTCCTAATAACTTTTCGATGTCGATGTTCATCTTTGAGAAAGAAGTAGGGGAGACCGGGGACAATTGTAACGCCTTTTTTCCAAATTTGACTTATGAACTTTATTATAACTAAATACTTGCTTAAAACCAAGTAAAACGAAATTTGGATATCTTAGCTCGACATACGAATAGGTTTCGGTTAAGTAAAACTATTTATTTTGAAGCCATTATCATTTTAAAACACGAGGTCGAGTGTTACAATTGCCCAGGGGCAATTGTTACACGCTATGGGGGCAATTGTAACACATAAAATTGTAACATTTTGCTTTTCCTTATCAAAGCTATGCACTTGACAGATCCAAGATCTAAACAACATTAACCACATAAGGTAATTATAAAACATGACAATGCTTGACTCAAGTTTCATTATATTTTCCACTTGTTATAATAGCATGGGGTTATTGCAGAAATTTACGTGCTCTGTACGGGCGATGACAGCGCGCTGAATTGTCCAGGGGCTAGGTACGGGGCCAAAGTATTTCCTAAACGGAATTGTTACTATTGCCCCTGTGGTGGGCGACCATATCTTGAGAGATTTTTTTTTCTATCGTAACTGAGGTATTAATCGTTGAAACGTTAGCAAAATATGGCCTAAGAACATAATTTCTAAATATACAAAAATGACAACCGTAGCTCATCCACATATTTGTCCAGAAGAAAAACAATGGGTAATTTGAAATATTACTTTCCTACTCAAAAAACGATTTTTCTGCTGTAGAAAGTTCCACGAACCGTTAAATCTGTTAATACTCAAACAGCACGTGGAGCTATGAAATGCGCATGCTCTAGGAAGAACAGAGCCATTGTATTAATGGTTCTGAATAGAGTGTTCCCTCCGTATCTATATTATGTCATATTATTACTCTGTATCATGTATCATGTTTGATTTTTATACGGAAAATAAAACCATACCATACCATACCATGTACAAATTTCAAGTTTGTAGCATATTTCTGCTAGGGATGGGAGCCCCTGTTACAATTTCCCCGTGTTACAATTGTCCCCGGTCTCCCCTACAAGATTTTCTTTGTCTGTGTTCCATTATAGAATCCTGTGCTTGAGATAAAGGACTGTTTTCTATCTGCTGAGATGACTGACATGTTGTGGTCCTGCTTTAGATCCTTCACCACACCGTTTAACCATCTCATCATATCAGACTCTTCTCTCAGTTTCCCTTCATCTCCTCCTGAGCTTCCATACGTCACAGAGCTAACAACCGAGATAGTGACGTCACAGACCTACGAAGGTCTGCTGTCATCGCTCCCTGGTTTAAAAGAGATCGATATTACTATCGATGATGCAGAGAGAGATATCTCTCAGATCACGGCTGGTCTTCAACGGACCAGGAGAGAGCAGCTTACAGTAATCAGACTGCAAGCACTTCCATCACCAGGGAAAAGGTAGTGATATATTATATACAGTGCGTCCCAGAAAAAAAAAAACGAAACCGAGATTGATCGATGTTTTATCATAACTTAATCTTAATCAAAATTCATAAATGACGCATCAATTTTAATACTCCTCTTTCATTAGACTAAATCTATATTACCCATATCTCATGCATGAGTGAGTAAGAACAATTTGACGAGAGGAAATCTGAAAGTCGTTTGGCGGGCGGTATCTGAAATTTTCTTTCAAATCTACATATTTAGTAAATCCATTTCCTGCCCTTTCATCTGACACCACAACCAATAAAAATGCTTCATAGATAAGAAAGTTATGCTCATATTAAAAAATGCGCATGCATTTCAATAATTTCATTCAAGACAGTCATTTTCAGCTAGCTTAATTAAAATTGACTAACCCGTTCTTTTCATTGGCAATCATCCATGCATGAACTCTTTTAACACCTCTGCCTAGTGCTGAGACGGGCAACTGTCAAACAACTTTGTTGAAAGAAGTTATTGAAACGTAAATAAAATTTCAAATGATCATAACTTTCATGTTTCTAAAGCATTTTTATTGGTTGTGGTGTCAAAATTGAAAGGGCAGGAAATGAACCTTTTAAATATGTAGATTTTAAGGAGAATTTCAAATGCCGCCCACCAAACGACTTTTTGTTCTTACTCATTCATGCGTCACACGTGGGTCATATAGATTTTTTTCAAATGAAAGAAGAGACTCTATTGATTGGTCATTCATGAATTTTGATTAAAGATTAAGTTATAATAAAACATCGATCAATCTCAATCGGTTTCGTTTTATCTGGGACGCACTGTATAATAAACATTATTTTGTCTCCATAAGAATGTCTTAGAAAAACGTATTTCAGAGCTGAAAAAAAAAACAATGTTTCGGGTCGGGGTAGGTACATTTTATGACCCCCCCCCTAAAAAAAAACAAAAAAACAATAAAATGAAATAAAAATAAAATAAATAAATTAAAAAAAAAAAAAACCGACGAAAAGCCTCAATCCCATTTCTTCTACAGGTCCCGTGCGGCGTGTAGAAATAACATGAATTAAATATTGTCATATTTATCCGAAACGCACCTCTCGAAAATGACCCTTAACAACTGTTTTACCTGGGCCCCGCCAAAGGGATGTGACTGTGGCATTAGGATTTGTTGCACTGTAAAACTACCATTTGAGCTCAAGAAGGAAACTCATATAACAGCATTAACACCAAGCTTAAAACGTATAATTTTTTTTTCTGAAAAGTATTGGGAAGATATTTTCATAATTAAATTTTCCGCGCGAAAAAAAAAAGAAAAGAGAAAACAACAGCAAAGATTAAATGAAAGTGTAAAGATACTCGTGACCAAAACCAAAATGAGTTTAAACATGCTAAAATATAGGCTATCACGAAGTTTTCTTTATTACAATGCTATATTTAAATTCAACGTTTTCTAATGCAAGTTCTACTTGTTTTTTTTTTTGTTCTCAAATAGTTACCGTATAATAACACAACCATTACTATAATAAAAGTTAAATGTACATACTCCACAGGCCTATCTAGATTGTTTTACCGAAACACATGTATTACCATTGATGATAAATTTACTGTATCTCACAAGCTCTCACCCAAAACTCTCTTTGGAATATTATGTAGGAGTAGATGTGGATCTATAGACTACTGCGTATACACCTACACTCAGGCATATCAGGTGAGTAGAATTACCATCCACATCCTACATGTATTCAACATTTAACATATTTCTGCTCTACCCCCTGGTTAGAAGTCTCAACCAAGACAAGTGTGTTTTGTTTCTTCTCGGGCCATCCATTCTTTTTTCATTATTGAATGATCAATACAACTTATAGTGAGATATTCATTAATTGTCCTCTCGATGTCAGTGAGAGGACATTTTGTCATCTTCAGTTCACGTTTGTCTTTGTGTACATTTCATTATATAATGCTGGGCTTGAGATAAAGGATTTTGAGATGACCGACATGTTCTGGTTTTTTTTACCCCCCCCCCCCCATGGTGTGCAACCAAAACCATGACAAATGAGTTTTGTTTCTACAAGGACCTTCTATGTAATCCACTTATTGTAAGAAATTCCTTATAACTTTTCGATGTCGATGCTCATCTTTGAGAAAGAAGTACAAGATTTTCTTTGTATGTGTTCCTTTATAGACTCCTGTGCTTGAGATAAAGGACTGTCTTCTATCTGATGAGATGACCGACATGTTGTGGTCATGCTTTAGATCCTTCACCATACCGTTTAACCATCTCACCATATCAGACTCTTCTCTCAGTTTCCCTTCATCTACTCTTGAGCTTCCATATGTCAAAAAGCTAACAACCGAGATAGTGACGTCACAGAGCTACGAAGGTCTGCTGTCATCGCTCCCTGGTTTGAAAAAGATCAATATTACTATCGATGATGCAGAGAGAGATATCTCTCAGATCACGGCTGGTCTTCAACGGACCAGGAGAAAGCAGCTTACAGAAATCAGACTGAAAGCACTTCCATCACCAGGGAAAAGGTATTGATAGATTATATACAGTGCGTCCCAGAAAAAAACGAAACCGAGATCGATCGATGTTTTATCATAACTTAATCTTAATCAAAATTCATAAATAGCGCATCAATTTAAAACTTAGAGTCTCCTATTTCATTTGACTAAATCTATATTACCCATGCATGAGTGAGTAAGAACAATTTGACGAGAGGAAATCTGAAAGTCGTTTGGCGGGCAATATCCGAAATTTTCTTTCAAATCTACATATTTAGTAAGTCCATTTCCTGCCCTCCCATCTGACACCACAACCAATAAAAATGCTTCATAAATAAGAAAGTTATGTTCATATTAAAATATGCGCATTCATTTCAATAATTTTATTCAAGACGGTCATTTTCAGCTAGCTTAATTAACATTGACTAACCAGTTCTTTTCATTGGCAATCATCCATGCATGAACTCTTTTAACACCTCTGCCTAGTGCTGAGACGTCCAACAGTCAAACAACTTTGTTGAATGAAGTTATTGAAATGTAAATAAAATTTCAAATGATCATTAACTTTCATGTATCTAAAGCAATTTTATTGGTTGTGGTGTCAAATGAAAGGGCAGGAAATGAACCTTTTAAATGTGTAGATTTTAAAAAGAATTTCAAATACCGCCCACCAAACGACTTTTTGGTTTCCTCTATTGAGATTGTTCTTACTCATTCATTCGTCACACATGGGTCATATAGATTTTTTCAAATGAAAGGAGAGACTCGAAGCTTAAAATTGATGGGTCATTCATGAATTTTGATTAAAGATTAAGTTATAATAAAACATCGATCAATCTCGATCGGTTTCGTTTTATCTGGGACGCTCTGTATAATGAACATTATTTTGTCTCCATATAGACTATGGGATGGTTCCCGATAATGTCGCCAGTTTTCCATTTCCGCGGGGTTGAAAAATCCACCACGCTCCTGTCATATGAAAATCCGTTTTAAAACATGGCAACATCAATGCGATATGTCGCGCATCTTCTAATTTGCAATACAGCTAGAAAAAAATTAAAAAATATCACCGCTCACTCCAATCTGACTCGGCTGAATCAACTGGAAAAGGCCGGCATTAACTGTGTGTTTACGTATATTAAAAGCAAATGCACGACATGTACCCGTCGCGGCCTCGTTCAAAACAATTCACATTTCTTTACCCCCCAGCGATAGTTGCGTATGTAAACAAACGAGATCAAACGTCGACGTCTTTGATTCCAAGTGAAAAAATGAAAGTGATTGTTGAGACAGGATTATTGGGGCCCCAAATTAGTTTTATACATCTAGTACTATATAGAAAACAATCATAATCATGGATTCTTTACCTAAACTTTTCAAAATATGTCCCAACATCAGGAAATAACCAGTCATAACTAATAACCAAACATTATCAATGATTTGAGAGAACCACAACCTAAGTTCGAATCACTATTGCTAATGAAAGAGTAATGAATCTGGACACAACTGAATCAATTCTGTTGCAAGAAAACAGGTGCGGGCTTGGGTCTGGCATTTTGCAATGGAATTACTACTCCCTCAATTTATTTTCTCCCTATTATAAAGAAAGAAGAGAAATGTGATCATTGTATTCATTCCAGAACTACAAATTTAAACAAATGGTCTCCTTAATTTCCACTCGTTTGAAACGCAACCACACGCTGCTGTCTTTTAATGGCAACTGAAAACAAGTGGCATAATAAAGACATTTTTAATTAGTATCTAACTCTATGTGCCCCTCATGTAGGCTAACATTTCATTTTGCACTCCATTCTTGCTTTATACAGACAGGTTAGGCAGTCGGTATCATGGTTTTGATGAGTAGCGTACAAAACTTGATTCCTTTTGCTATTTCATGATTAAGAAAATATTGCAGTTTTCTCCAAAACAATTAACTACAGCACAAAACATATTCAAATAAATTTAATTTTCTATTATCTACAAGATATGGAAAACATGCAACTAAATGCTCATTCATGTACCACCTCTTCCCCTTCCAATCCTCCTAGCCACATTGGGAGAGAGAGAGAGACATAGGGGGTGGGGAGAGAAATATAAAAGCAATAATCATGTTCACTTGAAGGGTTAAATTGACAATGACAACAGAGTTATATCAACACATCAGGATCGGACATCGGAAGATTAATGATCTGTTGATACAGCTCTGCTGTCATTGTCATTTTGACCATTCATGTGTACATGATTATTGTTTTTATAAGCACATTAACCGGAATCCTGATCAATCGGTGCCTTCGAAATGGAATATTTTCAGACGACTAACGAATAAAACCGAACGAGCCTGAGAATACCTCATGGCATCGCACGCACTTATTGATAGGGTGTGAAATGTGTAATACACGCAACAAATGGGGACATTGCCAAGTTGATCGATTTTCGTAATGTTTATTATTCTTAAATTCTATTTTGAATGCTGGTGCAAAATCTAAGATACGCGACATTTAGAATTTGCTTTATATGTTATTTTATATATTATCATATCTCTAAAGTGTGGTGGGAAGGCTAACCCTGGGAGAAGTCACAATTTGAGCCACCATCTTATAGTCTAATAAGAATGTCTTTGAAAAACGTATTTCAGAGCTGAAAAAAAGGATGCTTCGGGTCGGGGTGGGTACATTTTATAATGACCCCCCCCCCCCAAAAAAAAAAAATAAAAATAAACAAATAAATAAATAAATAAAAAAATAAAATAAAAAATAAATAAACAAAATAAAAATAAAAAAATAAATAGAAAAAAAAAATAATAATAAAAATAAAAAAATAAACAGAAATAAATAAAATAAAATCAAAAAATAATAAATAAATAAAAATAACGGACGAAAAGCCTCAATGCCATTTCTTGTGCAGGTCTTGTGCGGCGTGTAGAAATAACATGAACTAAATATTGTCATATTTATCCGAATCGCACCTCTCGAAAATGACCCTTAAAAACTGTTTTACCTGGGCCCCGCCAAAGGGATGTGACTGTGGTATTAGGATTTGTTTCACTGTAAAACTACCATTTGAGCTCAAGAAGGAAACTCATATATCAACAGTAACACCAAGCTTAAAACGTATAATTTTTTTCTGAAAAGTATTGGGAAGATTTTTCATAATGAAATTTTCCGCGCGAAAAAAAAAGAAAAAACAAAAGAAAAAACAACAACAAAGAATAAAGGAAAGTGTAAAGATACTCCAAAACCAAAATGAGTTTAAACATAATAAAATATAGGCTATCACGCAGTTTTCTTCATCATAATGATATATTTAAATTCAATGTTTTTTAATGCAAGTTCTTCTTGTTTTTTTTTTCAATTGGTTTATTAGTTACCGTATAATAACACAACCATAATAATAAAAGTTAATGTACATACTCTACAGGCCTATCTAGATTGTTTTACCGAAACACATGTATTACCATTGATAATAAATGTACTGTATCTCACAAGTTCTCACCCGAAACTCTCTTTCGAATATTACATTATGTAGGAGTAGATGTGGATCTATAGACTACTGCGTAAACTACACTGACCACACTTACACTCGGGCATGTCAGGTGAGTAGAATTACCATCCACATCGTACATGTATTCATCATTTAACATATTTTGCTCTGCGCCCTGGTTGGAAGTCTTAACTATGACAAGTGTGTTTTTTTTCTTCTCGGGCCTTCGATTTTTTTTTTCATTATTGAATGATTAAAGAACTCCTCCGGGCTGGAGTTTGCATTATTAGAAAAAATAAAGTAAAATCTAAATTAAGAAAGAAAAATCGGATAAAAGAAATAGCAAAGTTATGAATATTCTTAGGTTTTTAATTTTTTTTAGGAAACAGCTCTTGCCATATTCAAATTGGCAAACTGATGATGTCTCAGTCCTCGTATTTTGTATTTTATTGTATTAAATACCAATTATCAAGATTTTCTGCCCCAAGGACAGAAAAACAATGATTTATCCTTGTGGAATGTTCACGGTCACAAGTGCTTTTACCTATTTCAGTATGCGGGATAAATTTTCTGTATACACAATGTATGAAACAATTAGAAAATAGGATTTCATATAATAAAATGCACAAGAAGTAGGGGGACTGTGACATCATCAGTTTGCTCATTTGAATATTCAAATATTCAATGAGACAATGAGACAACTCCCGATTTTGTAAATGGTACAGGAGACAATGCCAAGAACTGTTTTACGAAAAAATTCAATACCTAAAAAAATGCATAACTTTGTTATTTCTCATCCGATTTTGATGAAATTTTCTGTGTTGTGCTTGTTAAATTGTACTTTACTTTACAAAACTTTTAAATTTTAGCCCGGAATCCTCCTTTAATACCACTGAGAGTGAGAAATTCATTAATTGTCCTCTCGATGTCAGTGAGAGGACATTTTGTCATCTTCAGTTCACGTTTGTCTTTGTGTGCATTTCATTATATAATGCTGGGCTTGAGATAAAGGATTTTCTTTTATCGGCTGCGATGACCGACATGTTGTGTTTTTTATCCCCCCCCCCCCATGGTGTGAAGCCAAAACCATGACAAATGTGTTTTGTTTCTACAAGGACCTTCTATGTAATCCACTTAGTGTAAGAAATTCCCTATAACTTTTTAATGTCGATGTTCTTTCAAAAAGAAGTACAAGATTTAATTTGTCTGTGTTCCTTTATAGACTCCTGTGCTTGAGATAACGGACTGTCTTCTATCTGCTGAGATGACCGACATGTTGTGGTCCTGCTTCAGAACCTTCATCATATCGTTTAACCATCTTACCATATCAGACTCCTCTCTAAGTTTCCCCTCATCTCCTCCTGAGCTTCCATATGTCACAAAGCTAACAACCGAGATAGTGACATCACAGAGCTACGAAGGTCTGCTGTCATCGCTCCCTGGTTTGAAAGAGATCGATATCACTATCGATAATGCAGAGAGAGATATCTCTCAGATCACGGCTTGTCTTCAAAGGATCGGGGGAAAGCAGCTCACACGTATCAGACTTCATTCATCAAGCTCATCGGAGAAAAGGATAGTTTCGAGAGAGACGATGAGAGGATTGGGTCTTCTTTTAAGAGAACAAACCTATAATCTACAGCAGCTACACATATACAGCCTGAAGTGCAGAGATGAGGAAGACTGGATTGACCTCGTTGGGTGCTGCAGACATGTCAAGACCATGAAAAATATTTGGTAGATTAGTCATTCACTTTTCATTTATGCAAACATGATTTAAAAATGGGTAGTTAGTAAACTGATGAATATAAAATTTCGACTGGTAAATATCACAATTGGTTTACGCTTATTGTCTTCTCTTCTGTGTCATGAAATACAGTCATAATCATTAAATTTGAACAATCAAAAACACCTACAAATTTAAACAGTTTTGTTTATTCCAATCTAGCAAGATTCTCAAGAAAATTAAGCTCCCTTGATCTTTTTATTTTTATTTTACTATTATTTCTTTTGTTGTTGTTGTAAAGCAAGTGTACCCAATGTGTGTCTAATGTCTCCACTGTTTATCGTATAATATCGTTCAACTGAAAAATTTCTTTCGGATTGCATTTTCATTACAAATAAGATACATAATTGACGTTTGTCATCTTTTCCAGGTTCATCATGATATCAATTTTTGATTAGTGTGAGTTTGCACCCCAAACTCTTTAAGCCGTTGTTTCGTTATGGTGACGAATTACTAGTTACACATGAATCGTGCCGCTATCTAATACAAACTTATGTAGGTGAATCGAGATTCGTTTGTTCTGGGTCCTTAACTATTTTTACTGAACGCGAATTTATCATTTGTTTCGATAACCATACATTTTTTTCTAAATTTGTCTGACTATTCTTCTTTATTATGTTTTAATTCAACTTTACTCTGGCCCACATGATCATCCACCCCACTCTCTCTGTATAGGTTGTACTGGTGCGGGACTAAAGAGGGCGGCAGACTGGACTCTCACCTGAAAGCTCAGCAAACATCAGTAGGCAGAATCACAGTGGAAGTTTGGCATGATGTAAGTGTCATGTTCATTGTCATGTGAAACAGTACACAATAACTTTTCAATTAATATGCATATTGTCCCCCTTTGCAAGTGTGATCTTGAGCTATGTTACATGAAAAAAGATAGTAAGCAAAATTAAAGAGATAATGGTAACAAAAGGCATACAAATTGATGCCTTTTATCTTAAAAATAAACACGATCGTAATGAAAATATGTACAGATATAATACATTATTTTAACTGTGACATTGATCGATGTTCTTATTCATCTTTATTAAAGGATCATGGGTACCAACGTAGTTCGTACATCATTTCTCACGCTGTTTGAGCAACAGTGGAAAGACAGACACAACCCAGTCAACCCGACCTGAAATGGCCATAGCATGATAGACTGTATACAAATATGCTACTAAGAATTGAACAATTAGGAAGATTTGAAATTTTGAGAAATTTTGCGATCTAGGTCTATTTTGTTGACAGATTTACTAAAAACACCATGTTCGTAATTATTCATGACCTAGGGTGTACCCAATCTAATATCTTATTTAATCGTCTCGATAATATTTTTTTTCCTTCGAATTACCAACTAAAATAGTTCATTCGAATGTAAATAGCCATCATTCCGTGGGTTTTGAGCATTGCGTCCTCTGGAAAACGTACCGACTGCATAAGATTGCATGGTCTTCTGGCCCCTATGTGAGTCTTCATCTTTTCAGACACATTTTTAATGGTATTTTTTGTCAGGTCATCAAATTTTCCTCCCCAGATCATTCACCATGATTGTCCGTGAAACACTTTGCGACTAACTTGGTATGTTTCTGAACTTCATCTTCTTGATATGCTGACTCGGGGACATTTACAGGCATTTTTTTTAATGTTTACATCCATGACCTTTATAAAAATGTCTTCAAAGGGGTGCCTCCTATTCTGAACAGATGTCCAGTCCTACCAGGAATGAAAATCCCCTATAAACAGTTTTATGTGATTGTCATGTGCTAAAATCAGTTATTTAGGTTCACTGAAAACCTAAACGGGTAGACCGACTAGCTTTAAAGCTAGTCGTAGTGATGCCCAGACTGACTAGCTTTAAAGCTAGTCAGTCACGACGAACTAGCTTTCCTTCAACACAACCCGTCTATTACGGACTAGCTTTAAAGCTCGTCCGTCTCTACGTCAAGTTAGTCCGTCACGACGGACTAGTTTTAATGCTAGTCGGTAACAACGGACTAGTTTTAAAGCTAGTCCGTCGTGACCGACTAGTTTGACGGACTAGCATTAAAGCTAGTCGTAGTGATGCCCAGACTGACGAGCTTTTGAGCAGGACTAGCTTTACAGCTAGTCCGTCAAGGTAAAAACTAGTCAGTCGCGATCGATGGTTTTGCTTCTGTCTTGACCGACTAGCATGACAGATAAGCTTAATATGGCTTCACAGGCTTGTCAGAGACGTCAAATCTGAAATTTATTTATAAGACAGTTCATCCAGATACAATTAATCTAAAAGAAAAGTTTCACTTAAGTTTATAATTAGATTTAGAATTCAATTTTCATAATTTAATAAGATTGTTATCATTTTAAAGCACACACATTTATACATTAATTTGCCAATTTGTTTCGAGTGTTATACAACATTAAACTTTGTGCAAATATTTGGCTAACGATGTTCATGAAATTAACCATAACATAATTAGGAATTAAAAACGAGTACTCACATGAAGGAAACCGTCACCATGATCAAAATCTACTATTCTATACACGGCGGGACTGTTACACGGTGTATATCGAATCTGCAACTTTTCGGTTTACACGTAAAATCGAATTCGCAATCAGATGCGCATAATAGATCATGTCCTTTTCGCAATGCGCATGTTATTCAGTGGATGGACTCTACTCTTATAGATTGCTGATGAATGCCCGGCTTAGCAACAACTGTGTCTGTGAATGAAAGGTGGCTACGAATGCCCGGCTTAGCAACAACAGTGAATGAAAGTGGATCATTCACTGTTGTTGTTAAGCCGGGCATTCATCAGCAATCTATAAGAATAGACGAGATTCTTGGGTTCGAGGTATTCAGTTATAGCCTGTAATTAAATAATGAACGACAATCATCAGCAATCTATAAGAACAGACGAGATTCTGGGGTTCGAGGTATTCAGTTATAGCCTGTAATTAAATAATGAACGACAATATTAAGAATCTATAGGCCTACTCTTGCCTATAGATTACTTGTTGTTATGTAGAAATAAACTTTCAGATTGTCAAGCCAAAACAACATTTGTTAAAAAATAATACACATTGATCCTGTTCGGAAACAGAATGAATGGAGTAAGTGCGTGTATTTACACGCACCTAATTTACAATACAGACGATAACGGAATTGCTCTAAATAATAGGCTAAAAAAGAAAAAAACACAACCAATAATTGTTGGCGGTACTCACAGTGCTAGTAAATATTAAAGAGGGATTTAAAGAAATTTCATATCAAATTTATTGTCAAACTTTCGTTATACATACTTTGGCAGTTTGGCTTGACAGGTACACCGTTTGCATTATCATAATATCACTACTTCAGTAACCTTGGAATAATTTTCATGAATAATTGAAAACGACATTCCAAATGTGTATGTATATCAAAAGCTAGTCCGTTAACTTTATAGGTAAACCTCGTCCGTCTAGCTACTTTTAGTGAGCTCGTCCGTCAACTCGACAGACGAGTTTCAAGCTTGACGGACGAGCTTTAAAGCTAGTCCGTCAGGTTGAGAGATTTAGATTTAGTTATAAGCTAGTCCGTCGAGACGGACTAACATGACGAACTAGCTTTAAAACTAGTCCGTCTTGACCGACTAGCTTTAAAGCTAGTCCGTCAGTTGACGGACGAGGTTAGGTTTTCAGTGTTGAAGGATTCCTCTTTGTTTTACCAAATTGAAGAAAATCCATATTACCCATAAATTCTTATTTTCTCACATCAACTTATAAAATTATGGCCTAAAAATTAAGATGCTGATTTAAGAAAACTCAAGAACTGTCCATAGCCCTCGGTGGGTCTGACTGCAAAATTGAGTTCTGTATTGGGCAGTTTCTCTACATTTCCTCTATGCAATATTCGCTCTTAATTTGGTACTTTCGTCCTTGGCTGGTCATTGCCTATTCGGACCTTGGTTGTGATCTGTGGGTTGTTGTGGGCCTCTCAGTACGCTTATTTGGCAATTCAAGGAGACACCTTACATTTTTTGGTAATGCCCATGGAAGCTTTTGTCAAAGTGTTTTACATTTAGTGCATATCGAAGTGTCACATTAGGGACCAGAAAGTATGGAAGAGCGGTTATTGTATTTTAAAAACATCAATTTCAATGTTCTTAAGTGTAAAATTCAAAGTCCTGACAAGAAACCCTAAAAAAAAAAAAAAGAGAGTTTTGGAAGCTGAAGACTCATAGCATGGAAAATGCAACCTGAACCAGCCCGGAGGTGTTCTAGAGGACACATGGGACAGAACCCACAGAAGCAGTGAACAAAGGCTATGGACTGTTATTTAAAAAAATATATTTTAGACGGTTATTCCAAGAAAAAAAAAATTTACTCGTGGTTATTTAATATGAAATTGGACTTGTACCCGTAGGGTACGAATAATTATAGACATCCCTGATAGCAGAGTGACGTCTTAAAGACGTCTTAAAGACATCACGTCAGACGTCTTAAAGACGTCAGGAAAAGACATCTTTATGGAGTTGCACCAGGAGGGTCTTCTTCGTCCAGCTACGGTGTGTGTTGGAGAGGCCAAAGAGGAGGAAGACATATAGCTTTTTATCGCACGTCGCTATTCACACTAAAAGTCTATACAGACAACTTTTTGATGTCTTTACGACGTCTATAAGACCACTTTTCTTGTCATTTTTTGACCAAAATACGAACATCTTTTAAGACGTCTTTAAAACGTCTAAAGACAACTTTTTGTCTATTTTTTACCCAATATATGATTCTTTAGACGTCTTTACGACGTTTTAAAGATCACTTTCCTTGTCATTTTTTGACCCAAAATACGACATCTTTAGACCGTCTTTTAAAAACGTCGTATAAGAACACTTTTTGATGTCTTTACGTCGTCTATAAGACCACTTTTCTTGTCATTTTTGACCAAAATACGACATCTTTAAGACGTCTTTAAAACGTCTATAAACAACTTTTTGATGTCTTACGACGTCTATAAGACCACTTTTCTTGTCATTTTTTGACCAAATATCAACATCTTTAAGACGTCTTTAAAACGTCTATAAGACAACTTTTTTTGTCTATTTTTCTACCCAAATATGATATCTTTAAGACGTCTTTACGACGTATTTATAAGATCACTTTCCCTTGTCATTTTTTGACCAAAATACGACATCTTTAAGACGTCTTTAAAACGTCTATAAGACAACTTTTTGATGTCTTTACGGACGTCTATAGGACCACTTTTCTTGTCATTTTTTGACCAAAAATACGACATCTTTAAGACGTCTTTAAAACGTCTATAAGACAAACTCTTTGCTTTCATTTGGACCAAAATACAATGTTTCTGTTGGTCATGAATATTATAACGCAGTATTCTGAGATTTGAAAAAAGGGGGAAAATGAATAGAAATATACATTTTAAGTCCATGTAACCGGCATTCGCTTATTGACATAATCAAATTGTTTTAAATTATTATCATTTTATGTATAACACAATTTCAAGGTGCTTCATAATGACAATTCTTCATATTTTATTAACAAAATTGTAATTTAATAATAAGTACTGTCTTTCTTTCAAACATTTGTCTGTAGCACTATATATAGCAGGACCGGACAAACTGCCAGTATAATAGGCCTTTGTGTAGGACAGCATAGGTTATATATTAGGATAGGATAGGATAGGATAGGACTCAGTATTAATGTCTACATCCCTGATAGCAAAGTGACGTCTTAAAGACGTCAGAAAAAAAAATTGACGTAAATTTTGCACCCGCGTTTGACGTCTTAAAGACGTCGTATTTTTACATCATAAAGATGTCTTTTTTAGACGTAATAATGACGTAAAAATACGATGTCCTTTAAGACGTCAACGTGGTGCAAATTTACGTCATA
>CALNVZ010003260.1:98911-130778 GCA_940671915.1 Paracentrotus lividus
ACCCGCGGACTATCGGACCCGCGGACTATCGGACCCGCGGACTATAGGACCCGCGGACTATCGGACCCGCGGACTATCGGGATGACCCCCGTGACAACATAGATTTTCCAGTCTCACGTGCTCACTGAAGCATGTATTCTGAAATAAGTGCCATAAGATGAAACATGTCCAAAGGTTCTAAACATAACCAAATAAATGCTATTGAGATGATTTTTAGTGCATACAATTACTTCAATACCTGATCATATTTTAAAATTGCCTATTTTGGTTGTTTTATGTGTTTTTTTAACCGTGAATTGTTAGCGAAAGTCGAAATACATTTCCAAAACAAGAATTCCATCATATCTGATCGAATATACCATGTAAAATAGCCAAAAACAGCAGTTTTTGCAATTTTAACCCACTGCTCACTCAACTGTGAAATTTTAGGGGAGACCGGGGATGGAAATTAAACGGGTCAGTTGTTACAGTTCTCAGTGTGCTAAGTTGGAACAACAGAGTTCGTGCTAACTGGCATCTATATACAGCCTACACATAGCTGTGATGAACTGCCGGTCGTGAGGTTTTCTCCGTTGTTTTATTATAGGATTTCCCACTCACTTTCGGAAGTTCGTCACTCCATTCGATAATCAGTTCATTCAGATTCCCAAAATATTTCTACAGCGTCAAATTCATCATTCAAATTCCAACTTAGTTCCTTCGCTTTGGTATTAAAAGCCTTCAAATCAAAATCCCCCTCAAAAGCAATCAAATTAGTAAATCGTATGGAATGCGTGCTTTCCCGCAATCAAATCCGCGCTGAAGCAATCAACTTTGATATTGGTTTAACCAAGTTGGTATACAATTTGGCAAATCGTTCTAGTGGAAGAAGTACTTAAGTCACATTTTTTTCAAAAACGAGTTTATTTGATAATATCTATGTATAAACCATCAGAAAACTGGTGCAAGAGTCAGTTTTGAAAAAATCAAATCCTAAGTGCCCCAAACAGGAAACCCCCATTTTCAAAACATGATGATTTTTTAGTGGAAGAAGTACTTAAGTCCATATTTTTAGTGGAAGAAGTACTTAAGTCCAAAGTTTTAGTGGAAGAAGTACCTAAGTCCACCCAATCTTGGGTCAAAGATTTTGTTAAGGGAAGAGGGATGGGGCAGTTCTGCCCATTTTTAGGTATTGGGAGACCCCAGAAGATGTTTTACCAAAATCTGGCTGACAGCAACGTGAGGGATGCTTGGTAGGGGCGGTAAAACTCTCTTTTGTATGGGCGGGGGGGGGGGGGGGGGGGAGGACAACTCCCATAGGCAGTGTGTTTCCTGAGTAGGGTAGAAATGTAAGTTTATCATGAACAAAAACATGGACGTTTAAAATCTGAAACAGGTGTTGGAGGGGCTATTGATCAGTTTCATCCCCCCCCGACAGCCCCAAATAAAATAAATATAACAAAATTGGATGTGTCAAGGTTACAATACGCAAGGTTTCATTGAAATGTTGCCAGTTTTAAGTCAAATGATAAATTTCATACGTGGATACGGGAGGGGTTTAAAGTGCCCGCCCCCTAAAAAATACAAAGCCCCCCCCCCGACCAAAAAAAAAAAAAAAATAAATCAAATTGGATAGGGTAGGCATTTTTCTCATCCGCACTTGAAATGTTCATTGAAATTTTCTTCTTTAACTCAATATGATTTTTTGGTGTATTAATGTCAGGCAGTCACAGATCCAGGGGAAAGGGGGCTGCCCTTTAAAAAAAAAATGGAAAAAAAGTACCTTAGAATGGGTATACCACTGTCAACCCCACATGTATATTCCAAAAGGTTTCAGTATAGTGCTACAAAAGGGCAAATGGCCTGTTCTTATAAATTATGTCTGACAGGCGCAGATGCAGGGGGATCCGCGCATGATTTATTTTGTTAAAAGGAGCCCCCATTTTTAAAAATGGTATTGGCCCCCCCCCGCCCTAATGTAGAGTATATAAATTCAGCAATGTTACTCACAAACCATTTGAAATCAAGAGGATTGTTTAGTTTTGTTTGAAAGGACAAAAATCAATATGAATTGCCCCAAACAGGAAACCCCAATTTCATAAAATTAATGATTTTTAGTGGAAGAAGTACTTAAGTCCATGGTTTTAGTGGAAGAAGTACCTAAGTCCATAGTTTTAGTGGAAGAAGTACCTAAGTCCAACTTACGGCTTATTGATTATCGGAGATCGATATGCATAAAATTTCTGAAATTTGCCACGTATGCTTCTCCTCCCTTAAAATCAACTCCACAAAGTTTGAATCTGAAATTCAAAAATTTGTGATGTGCAGGATAGTTTGAAATATTCAAACCTTTGTATCTCAGAACTAGTATTATGTGACTTAAGTACTTCTTCCACTAAACTCTTCAATTCTTGGTTACTTTTATATAGATTAAACGTTTAAGATAGCGATTTCTTTTTCTGAAGCTCTATATCTATTCCATGAGAAAAATAATAATAATAATAATAAAATAAAAATAAAAATAACGCTTCCTTTTTATTGAGGTTTAGATCATTTTAAACATTTCTTTACTGTTGAGTGTTGTGATGAAACAACTGTTCTTTTTTTTTTTCTTTTTTAAAGCTCTGGTTAACTACCTTTGAATAAAATATCAAAGATCATTATGGCGCCCCTAAGTTTTTGGTCAATCTGGCGCCCCCTAGCTTCAGGTCAATTTGTCATCCCTGAATCTAACATTGAATTAACGCCTATATGTCGGCCCTCAGTTTAATTCAAACTTTGTGCCCCCTTAGCTTCAGGTTGATTTGGCGCCCCAAAAGCTTCAGATCACTTTGGCGCCCCTGGGTTTTCAATTTGGCACCCCTATTTTATGATCAAAGTGGCGCCCAACTAAATTTAAGATCCTATACACTGAAAACCTAACCTCGTCCGTCAATGGACGGACTAGCTTTAAAGCTAGTTGGTCAAGACGGACTAGTTTTAAAGATAGTCCGTAATGTTAGTCCGTCAAGACGGACTAACATACAACTGAATCTCTGTCTCTCAACTTGACGGACGAGCTTTAAAGCTTGTCCGTCAAGCTTGATGCTCGTCAGTCGTCTTGACTGACTAGGTCAATAAAAATAGGTAGGTGAATTGAGTTCACCTATTAGAATGACCGACTAGCTTTTGATACACATAGATGCAATGTCGTTTCAATACACCTTCTCTATTTATTCTGTTTCCGAGAATAATCAGGTGGATACATTCTCAAACCAGGAACTTCCTGCTCAAATAAAGGTTGTTTTGGCTTGGCAATTTTCAATCTTCAATTACATGCTAATTGAATACCCTGTTACTAGAGAACCCAAGAACGCGATCTATTCTTACAGATTGCTGATGAATGCCCGGCTTAGCAACAGTAGTGGATAGAAAGTGGATAGGAGTACAATCGACATTCTCAAACAACTGTTGTTTTGACTCGACAATCTGAAACCTTAGGTAATGCGGCGGTCACAACTCGCCGTACCTTCGACGTGCAACTCCCTACGATGGATTTCGTAGAAAAATCGTGCAGCGCAGGTACCTCGGAGGCACGTTGCATGTACGACGTGCATTAAGTTTTTCCAATACCCTTACTACAGAAACGCAGGAATCGCAGAAATTGACCAACGACCTGTGCATTCATTGTACATGCAACGCAGGCTACGTTGATGGCACGTGCCCCGTAGCCTACGACGAGTTGTGACCGCCGCATTAGTTACATAACATCAATCACTACAAATATGCAATTCACAAGTTAGGTTCAAAATATTATCCATCCATTAATTACAGGCTAATTGAAAACCTCGTTTCTATAGAACCCAAGAACCGTCTATTATTACAGATTGCTGGTGAATGCCCGGCTTAGCAACAGCAGTGAATAGAAGGTGGACAATCGATTAATTACAGGTTATTGAATACCTCGTTACTATAGAACCCAATAACCGTCTATTATTACAGATTGCTGGTAAATGCCCGGCTTAGCAACAGCAGTGAATAGACGGTGGACAATCGACATGCGCATTGCGAAAGGGACTTTACTATTATTTGCATTAGCTGTCTGCAAATTCCGTTTAATGAGCAAACTGTACAGACGCAGTCTCGATACACACCCCGTAAAGCTTAAGATTTATAATGGCGATCTCCTTCGTGTGTGACATAATTGTGTGAGTACTATTTTTGAATTTCTTATGTTTCAGTTCACAGATAGCGTTATTTTTCACATAGATTAATGCTATAATCACCAACGCGAAAAATTATGTCTTGCTAAATCAATTTATAAATGTTGTGAATTTTACAGCGATAACAACAATCACATTAAATTATGAAAATTAAATTTTTATTCTAATAATTCTAATAGGTGCCACTTTTCTTTTAGATTTCTTGTATCTGAAAGAAAAGAATATTGGATTAGAGGCACGACTTTGGGATTTCTGAAGTGGCTCTGAAGAAGGATAAGCTTATAGGCAGAAAATGCAAAAACAGGTAGGCCCTCAACAAAAAGTAATGATGATGCAAGCCATTGGCGGCGACCCCTGGGCCCCTGCCCCCATTATTTGATAATTGCCATAAAGATAATGTTAACTGATTGTAAATCCTGTATTTATTCCTGTTTTTTGACTTACAACATCATAATAATAATTTTTTTTGCTCGAATTCTTGTGACAAAATACATGTTTTTTAATCGTTATCTTTAAAATGTCTTCTAATATTTCAGATTTGACGTCTCTGACAAGCTGGTGAAGCCATATTAAGCTAGCCGTCATGCTAGTCGGTCAAGACAGAAGCAAGAGCATCGCGGCAGAAAATCGCGACCGACTAGCTTTTACACCATGACCGACTAGCTGTAAAGCTAGTCCTGCTCAAAAGTTCGTCAGTCTGGGCATCACTACGGCTAGCTTTTATGCTAGTCCGTCAAACTAGTCGGTCACGACGGACGAGCTTTAAAATTAGTCTGTCGTAACCGACTAGCTTTAAAGCTAGTCTGTCATGACCGACTAGCTTTCTGGAAAGCTAGTCCGTCGTGACCGACTAGCATTAAAACCAGTCCGTCTTGACGGACTAACTTGACGGACTAGCCATCAAGCTAGTCCGTAGAGACGGACGAGCTTTAAAGCTAGTCCGTAATAAACGGGTTGTGTTGAAGGAAAGCTAGTCCGTCGTGACCGACTAGCTTTAAAGTTAGTCAATCTGGGCATCACTACGACTAGCTTTAAAGCTAGTCAGTCTACCCGTTTAGGTTTTCAGTGTATGTTTTAGGTCAATTTGGAGCCCCATAAGTTAAAGATAAATGTGGCGCCCTTAAATTTAATTTCAAAGTGGATCCCCCTTATTTTAAGATCAGTATGCTAAATTGAGCAACAGCTTTACGTATGTAGTGCACTTAATCGGAATTTAAACAAGTGAAACATGTAATTCATTGCTGGAAAAGGGAATCTGATCTCCGGAAAATCAACTGAAAGCTAAATCGCCCTAACTTGAATGAACCGATTATCAAATGCAGTGACGAACTTCTGAAACTGACTGGGAAATCCTATAAAAAGCAAATTAACAAAAACCATTTTTTACCGTTTCAAGTGAATTTTTGACAAAAATTAAAATTTGTAATAGTTCTTACAACTGAAGGCACATGATGATAGTCTGGTATTGTGAATATAGTACATGTATGTCACTAATATTCCCCTGAGCCATGCCCTGTAATTCTGCCTAATGGCTTTGCTACACTTGATTTTATGTGTAAAATCACCCATGGGGTAGGTTGTTACAACAACCTACCCCAATTACATTACACATGTAAAGTAATTTTGTTTCAATTTTCAGGTGTTAATATTTTGATATATCTATTACTACTGTAGTCTATTCTAGAGCTCTACTTGATTTACTGTTCACGATACCAAGAAACTGGAAAGTTGAAACAAAAGTATGGTATAAGAGATTTACACATTGTAACAAATTACCCGGTATACATATAGTAACAATTTACCCCGTATGGTGTAACAACTTACCCCGTATACGGGGTAGGTTGTTACAAAAATGCCTTCATTAATTAAGCTGTAGTTAATTAGTGTTTACATGTTTTCACGTTTTATGTGCCTCAGGTTTCAGCCAACATAATAGGCTAACTACAGACCCAAAATGGAGTGTGTGAGTACATTCATTAGAATTAACTGGCCCAAAATGTGAATTTTGTAACGTCCATCCCCGGTCTCCCCTACCGTGAACTAATTGTGTATGTTAGGGCACACATTTGGCGTCTTTTTTATTTTATTTTTTTTGACAAGTGTGATTTTGAATAATTTGAATATTGTTCCGAAATCATTTATTCAAAGTTCTGATAATCTGCTTGTGAACTTCAGAAAATGATATTTTTGCCTTCAACCATTGCTCACTTAAGCATACAATGATAATTCTTCCTATAAATCGCTCACATGGTAGCTGATGAAATTACCTACACGGACATATAATTAGATTTCTTTTCATTTCGATCTGGTTTAAACATTATTCATATCTGAAATAAAGGGAACTTACTTTTTGTGTTGTGTTTAGTATAGGTTTTCCCGGTCAATTTCAAACTCTTTGCAATCGAATTCGTTTATGATCATTTAATTTAAACGATACCTCATGGAGCGGAGCTATGTGTCAATTAAATTAATTTTCAGATTCTTAATCGCGATCACATTTCGGATGAAAGTGCTTGTAAGAAATGTCAAATTGATCGGAGATAGTTTAAACTTGACCGAGAAAACCTATAATAGAAGTAGTAGTTGGAGCAGCAGCAGGACCAGTAAAGTAGTAATACGGTAAGAGTGCCTATTTGCCTTTTGTTCGCACCCACGTAAATGCACAAATTTTATATAACAAAACACCAAACTAAAACCAATTTCCTACCTTAACCTCAAAAATCCATTTTGATACAAAAAACTGTGAAAATAATTAATTAACAACGATTTCAGCAATGTTCATGTGCTACTCTGAAAATTTTAACCTTTTTCAAAAAGTGAAAAGTCAAAAACTAAAGTCAAAAACTAAATTGCACTTGAATTGTGTGAAAATTAGTTAATGTGCAGACATGGGCCGTTCTTAAAATCGTACTAAAAATTGTTCTTGTAAATAATGTCTTTTTTGTTGTTTCATTGATCATTAGAATAGGAAGAGTCGAATAACATTGGTGAATCCTAAAATAACATTTTACTTGGAAATTAGGTCAAACTTTAGGTGTGCAGACTTAGGCACTACCTTCATACGCCTAGTGAATAAGTAAAAAAAAAAATGTCCCATCATTTTGAAGTTGTCTTGTTTGAAGCATGAACATGTACTAATGGGTTTCATGATATGTCTTGGTAGAGTCATCCTCCCAGTATCTGTTGGTACCCTTTAAGCAGTAAAAGTAGCAGCAGCATCAGCAGCAGTAGTAGTAGTTTTATTCATGGTCATGATGGTAGTCAATGAACGCCAGTGGAACTCAGAGATCCCGATTGCGAGAAGCCATATGAAATATTTGTAAAAGCTATTAGATCAACTTCTAGGCATATTTATATTTGATATTTGATTCATTATTATTCTTTGGGAATCAGATAGACAACAATTGTCTCTTTGATTCATTAAGATCAACAATTAATGCATCAAATAAAAAAAATTTATTTATTTCTCTTTGAAAATCGTATAGCAATAGATGCATTACATAAATGTACTTTTTTGTTAAAATCATCTAATTTTGAGCTATTTATTTTCTTGAGCACATAATTATAGTTTCAAGAAACAGTTTACGCCATGCACATCAATGTAACAACATAAAGTTGCATCTCAATTACGAAAAAATAGGGTCTCGCGATAAACGTTATGTGGAAACCTCGGCCAGTATTTTGAGTGCTTTCATTTACTCTATCTATAATTGATTTATAAGGTTTTAATGTGTTTTTGGAATATTTACTAGTAATGCGACTTATACATTATCATGGCTATAAGCTGAGTTATACGTTATTATAAGGAAACGCTTTAGCCGGGGCGGTAGCAGATATCAACATTGCTCATGTGCAATAGTCATGCCTAGATACTAGACTCTCCATTTACTTCAATATTTCAAGATGTTCAACCAAGGTTATATCTTATTGTGAGCTCTTGCTTTCTCACGATCTTTCGTCCCGTCCTAATTGTGCTTTATAATATAACGGACAACTTTGTATATATTATATTTGAATGTTATATTAAATATATCTTTATGTTTCTAAACGGAAACAAATTCCAATCTTGAATCTAGGCTGGTCTAACCTGATCATGCTGATAGTCGGCGCAATACAACATACAAATAATATATATATATATTAAAAAAGCCAAAAAACAACAACAAACAAAACAAACTAACAAGTAAACAAACAAAACAAAAACAACAACAGCAACAACGTGTTTGTTTATTTCATCTATGTATCTTAGTTCTATCTTTTACATGCAATGAACAACTTTGTATATATCATATTTGGATGTACTATTGTTTCTGTTACATTGAATGTCTATATATATATTTTTTTTTCAAAACGAAAACAAATTCCAATCTTTTATTTAGGCTGGCCTATAAATTAAACCTGACCATGCTGATAGTCAGCGCAATACAAGATGTTTGAAATAAGAAACAACAAACAAAGAAAGAAACAAACAAACGAACAAAAACAACAACGTCTTCTCTAATTTACATGTAGGGGAGAGTGGGGTTAGTTGGAACACGGGGTTAGTTGAAACATTGCAATTTTCTTTAACGACAATAAATATATTTATGCAAATCTACCCTCAAGTTGTTGCTATTAGCAACTGCCATCCACCACATTTTAGACAGCACAAATGTTTCAAGCCTCATGAAGTTAGAAAGCAAAGTTTGTTTTTTTCATACTCTGAGTAAATTTTGTCATTTTTACAAATGTTTTATTAACTCAGAGAAGATCATAAATTACGTTTGCCAGTTTTTGAGTATAGCAAACAATTATATCAAGCTACAAAACAAAGTTAAATATATGGCATGTTGTTGTCCCTTTTTTGTGCTGTAAGCTTGCAAATGTCAAATGGGCCTGTGGGGTTAGTTGGAACATTTTGAACGGGGTTAGTTAGTTACTAAGTAAATAGGTTTCAGTTTAATAAAAAAAATTAAAATCATATAATTCAATTAAGTGTTCCGAAATATTCCTATACATGTACATTAGTGCACATTGGACGATTTTATTTTGGGTTTTAACACAAAATATCTTGCAGAATGCTACTTCACAGGACTTCAGAATATCTGTATGTGACTGGATGCTATCAAGTGTAATAAAACATGAAGTAAAAAAGGAATTTGAACACCAACCTTTAATATTTTAATTGAATCAATAAAGCAAGTTAGCTGAAACCATGCAATAATGTTGTACGTAGTATAAATATAATTCTAAAGTACCATGCACAATGTTTAACTTACCCATACCTTGTTCCAACTAACCCCGTGTCCGGGGTTAGTTGGAACACTTGACATGTGGTCTTGTGAAGATGGATTTTTTTCCGGAACCATCACTTAGTTTAAGAATTTATGGGTACATTTGTACATACAGATATAACTCAAGCTGATTTTTATTGTTCTTGAAATAAATCCGCTTTTGTTTTACGGCCATTTTTGTGAAAATGTTCCATATAACCCCGCTCTCCCCTATAATCTAATTTTTAGTTAAATCTTTTTAATGCAATAAACAACTCTGTATATATTATATTTGAATGTACTATTATCTACAAAATAGAGAACTGCTGAAACTGCTTATCCTATAAAGGAAAGCTAATGGTGTAAAATGAAGTCAAAAGGACCTGAGCTTTCGAGCTTACTATTTATATCTGTTATATTGACCGCACAAATTGTAATCTTGAAATTCGGCTGGCCTATTACAAGATGTTCAAAATAAAAAACAAACAAACAATCAAACAAAGCAACAACAAGGTGTTCGGTAATTTTGTTCAGATAATATACATGTATAAGAAAGATGTCCAGAAATCCACATTCTTGGTGCTCTATGACAATACAAAACTCGTTTAGTTACATGGTTTTTTCTAAAGTTTTCGAGAATAATGTATAATACGTAAATTAATCATCTATATTCATTCAATCGTATCACAATGCTTGTAAAGAAAGAAATCAATTCTATGTATAATGCAATGTATATTATATTCTCGACCAAAGTCAATTCATGTCATTTGTACCAAACAATGTGACTTAAAAATAAAAACGTAAAATATAATTCATGAATTTGTCTGTTATATTTTAGATGCACATTCCATTTGATGAATTGTCTGTAGGATATATGAACTTAGTACACTCCCGCACTATTTCCCTTGATTTTTTAGTGAGTGTCCCAATGAGGAACATTTGGCGAGCCATTTACGACATATAGGACATCACTCGCTCATTCGAGTGAGTGAAAGGCTTATGACGTGAATGGCCTACCATAGGAGAGCAGCCCTGGTAAGAGCTCGGAGAGAAATACAGAGGAGGGTTCAGGGAAGAGAGGGAGAGAGAGAGAGAGAGAGAGAGAGAGAGGGGGGGGGGGTTGTAGAGAAACAAAACGAAAGAAAAAATACCAGAGAGAGAGGGGGTAGATTTAGATGTAATGAGTGGTTGGGGGAAAAAAAAATTTCCTTCATCACGAGAAACGAAGATTCATTAACAAAAAGAGACTGAAAAATTGAAAGTAAGATAGAAAGATTGTTCTTGTGTGTGTAAGAGTGTGTGTGTGTGTGTGTGTGGGGGGGGGGGAATGTAGATTGTGTTGTGTGTGTGTGGGGGGGGGTTGTGAATGCGTGAAACCTTCCCCTATCATTTCCTTAAACCCGCGTCACACACAGTCCCGAAGTTGGGCAACGATGGACACACAAAATTGGAAAATTTCAAATTTTGCTCTTATCGCGTAAGCATCGGGCACCATCGGGCCATTTTAGCATTGTTCAGAGTACATTCTTTGCAACTTTATATATATAAAAAAAAAACCACATGACCATCGGGGGAGTTTTTCCAGGCTTCGGCAGCAACCTTCCATGATCAGAAGCGAAAAAACAAAATCCCGATGTACTATGCGAAGGTTCACTTCGTTAGAGCATCATAGCATCGTCATTTTTGTCCTACGAAGGCAATGCGAAGGCAACACGACTTCTTGAGGCCCTCTCAATGCCATCGTGTAGCCATCGTATAGTATTGTCAAGCCCGCATCGCACTTTCCTGAAGTTGAACAATGATGGACCCACGGTCATGGAAATTTTTAAATTTAATTGCTCTGATCACGAAAGCAGCGGGTGTTCGTGTACCCTTCGTGTGTCCTTCGCACCGGCACGAATCCGTAAAGAATGCTACTCATCTGTGGGATATTACATAATAAAACAAAGCGTCATCCTGCTAAAGTATAGAAAGTCGCAATCGTGTATTATCTTCTGTAGGCATCGGCTGACTTCGCACGAACCCTAATATATCATTCGTGTATCGTTAATCAACTTCGGTGTGACTCTATCATGATAAGGTGATGGCGCAAAACAACTACCTCCGGACAAATCCCTTACTTTACATAATTACATGTTCAATAAGTTAGGCTAAGCGCATTAATCCGTATTATTCTAACCGCAACCTTTCCTTTCGCTTTTTGGGTTAGTTGTCCTGGGAGTAGTGGTCACCAGGCTGTTCTTATCCAGGTGGTAATTGTCCTGGATGGTGTTTCAGCAAGTCGTCCGTAAAGTTACGAATGACTTTAAGAACGGTTACAACATGTTCTTTGGTGCTATGAAATAACTGATCACTGTAAAGTTATTCATAACAAATTACGAACGACTTGGTGAAACATAATCCTGGGGGGCATTTCATGAAAGGACTTGTCGGACGTTTTATCCGACAAACTGTTATAAGCTACTGAAATGCTTGCATCTGATTGGCTGAGAGCAAACTTGTCGGATAAAACGTCCGACAAGTCCTTTGATGAAATGCACCCCTGGGGTCTTTTCCTTGTGGGCTGTTTTCCGGAATGCAGTTGTCCATGTATACATGACACGTTTTACACGTTGTCGTATAAAGAAATAGGTACAATATATTCATTGACCGCTAATGAAATCTAGCACTGAACGTCGGTTTTTACGAAATTTCTCCAAATTTGTGCGAGTTCCTCTACGTTATCATGTACGTGCATGACCATAAAACTTTTATCCTTCAAAGAACACGTATCGGTTGGTCCCATTGTGTAGAGGAAACCTTCGTTATACACTAGAGGTACCTGTAACTTCTTCATAAGGATACCAACGAAGACATCATCCCTTGAAGACACCATTGGTGTCCTAAGTGCTTCCTGTAGAACACGGATCACCAAGTCCGTAGACAACACGTAGCCCACCAACGCAATACTGTGGAAAGACCTTGCCACTGTACTCTTCAGATTCTACGTGGTATTTACTGTTTTGGTTTTTATTTCGGTATTCCCTTCCCCCGTCACCAAGGTAAAGATCCTGAAGCCCTTTGCCATGATTGTTCATTGTCTGGAGGAGATTGACGACGTTTTCGAGATTGACGAAGACATCATCGTCACCCTTGAAGAAATAGTTAGCGTCGCTGCTATGATCCACTGTCCAAGTCAAACCGAACAAATGTTTTAAAGTGAGGTTCTTGAAAGAGTCATGATAATTCCCCTCCAGGAGATCATGAGTCTGTTCGTGCCCATGTTTCCCTTAAAGTATCACGATCACGATCAAAACTTCCATGAAAACAACCTGCATGTGCCCTAGGTATTGAAATTAATTTTTTTTTTAAATATATAAATAAAAAAGTCCCTTTTTCATGATGTAAATTGTAGTAATATTTTACTTAATGTTATGAAATTTTCTTTATACACACTGTTATATATGTTGTTTTTTTCTGTTTTATATTGAATGAATCGGTCGGGACCAAACTATGAATTTGAATTTTTCTTGGAATTTCAAGCTCATGTTTAGAAATATATATTTTAAGATGGAGAGGATGAGTTAACTTACTTTTGATGGAGGTTTTCATTCCATGCAATGTGCAAGAATGGAGCGGAGGGTACGATCTACAGGATGTTACATAAAAAGATAACCTGAGTATAGAAAACAAGAGTTGACTGTCTACTTATTTATCAGGAATAAATGAACATCATATAATCATTCTGTTTTGAAACAATAATTTGTTCAGGTATAGAGAGTCAAGTTCATTCAGTTGATTGAAGTTTGGTTACCTCTTTATTGAAATACCTTGTACATCGTAGCATTTTGATAAGGCCTGGCATAGATATTATATTGTGAATGTGACATATAGGCTGTGATGAATAATTAAACTTCCTTCAGCAGTTCTGTGAGCATTAAGTCTTTTTGTGATAATGTATTGCTTTGAGAGCAATTCTAGAGAAAGTCAAAAAGCTCAAAGAAAGTGGATATTTTCTGTTATTATCTTGCCGATATGTTTGTCAGGAATGCACCACGTTTAAAATTGACAAATGATGTAGCATTTCGTGAGTGGATGTGCCAAAGGTGTAACACCAAAAAGTAACGCATAAGAAATCATCGTTTTGCACAACAATGTTGGCATAACATGATAAGTATCTTTTGTTTTAGCATGTACAGGCTGGAACTTAAACCTTCCCCCTCCCAATTAGACTTGAGAAGTGAAGAACCCCACATTCTGAAATATGCGTTGCTCTCTTGATATAGATGCTGACAGAAATGAAGCACATGAGAGGGGGGATTTTTAAAAATCCAATTAAAATATTATTCACACAATATTCACATACACATTGTTCTTTTGACATAAATTGAGAGGGGGGATTTTTTTATCCAATTAAAATATAATTCACACAATATTCACATACACATTGTTCTTTTGACATATATTGTTATTTAATTTGGAGGTTTCTTCAACTTCAGGACACAACTCTGTCAGTGTAAAGATGTTAGAATACATGTATTTTGGAGATAGTTTCATTGTTCAATGAGTTTATTAAATGAAAATATTTTGTCCTCATTTAAATTAAATTTTGTTGGTTCTTTTACTTAATGTGTCATGCGCAATGTGCGAGTATTTGTTGCTTGAATTGTGATACACAACATGGAATTGAATAAAAATGAATATAAACGTCAGGGTACATGCAGGTAATATGGACCCCCTAAGCTCATTTGCCTAATTTGCATAAAATTACGAAATGACACACAGTCTAATCTTTGTTTATATGAATCAATAACTACTGCAGCTCTAACTTTTATTGTGAAGAAAAACAATTATCACCAACCCCCCTGTCTGCAATATTCAAATGTTGACGTCATTACCAAAGTGCCCATATTACCTGCATGTGCAGGTAATATGGGACATGTATTTAATGTTCGTTTTAAAAACTACAATTACTCTACCATGTCTGGAATTTGCTTAAAATGTTGAAAATCATTAACTTTAAGATATAATTTGAAATTATAAGACCCTTCAGTAAAACCTTTGACTATATATTTCATTGTTATGTATTTTGTATATTTTTTCTTTTTTTAAATATTATTTTAATATTATTTTCATTATACAAGTCAATATAGGCCTACAATAAGTTATTTATATTAATTATATACTGAATATACCCTAAAAAATCGTAGCAAAGAGATTGATGCCTCATCCCAATACTAAGTACCAGAATCATATCCGCCATTTTGGATTCCCATATTTACCTGCACTAATGTTGCCTGGTGTCAGGCAAGCATTTAATGCAACATTGCACCCCTTCACTAAAACAAATTGAACCTGTACACGCTAGCTATATGATCAAAATGAAAACCTATAAGCTTACTGAAATAAACAAAACATTGAGGTTACCCCTCAAACACTCTTTCACCATCACATTCTGTGAAATATCAAATTTACATCAGGGTAAAAAAAATGCCGTAAATTTTACTACCTTTTTGTTTTCAGCAATTTCTCTGAGAATTTCGGCTAATGCTCTCACGACGATATATTTACGTTATACAGTTCAATGAACAACATTATGGTGCTCACACGGTCATCGGTCACCGGTCGACGGTCACGACATGATTTGCTTCAGGTGTCCCATATTACCTGCTGTCCCATTTACTGCATGTACCCTATATGAAAGCAAAGTGATATATTACCATCCACTCCATTAAAACAAGATGATTGGAACCAAGCCGATTGCCTCTTATAATAGAAATTTGTTTTTCTGAACATAAAATGCACATAGATACATGTTCACCTTTTCCCCCTTTTAGATTGCTCTATTTGAATCAACTTATTGTAATTTTTATTGTATCCATGCTCATTATAATGGAAGCTGACTGCGTTAGTCTCGAATTTCAGATTTGTTTTGGTGTGGAGAGTTTTGGACAGGACAAAAAGAAACAAGATTAAATAAATTCCTAAAAGTTGCCCCTTAGAAATATTGAATAAATGACATAGTCCTTCACTCCCACAGTTGAATGACACATACATTTTAGAATTCATCATTCACCATATGCTTAGATTTACTCCCATCTTCTTTGTAAAGGAGGGTAGGGTTAGATGAGAGAGAACAAAATAATAAATAAAAAACGACCCTGGAAAGCTGTTATATTGAGCTGGGTGATCATAATGTGCACAATAACGACATTGATAGTAATTTTTTATCTAGAGTTCAGGTCCATTCTTCTTCTTTTTTTTTTTTTACAAAGTGTCCATTAAAACAAGCTATATCAATTATGTGAAAGCTCTGAATAAAGATTAAATGTACGCTACGTCCACGTACGCTAATAATATACTTTTTTTCTCTCTCTCACCACACCACACACGCACACACACACACACACCACACACCACACACACACACACCACACACACACACATGTTGATATTTATTTAAAGAGTTAACTATCAAATCCCCTAAAACCCTTACCCTACTGACCTGACAAAACGAACATTATCAAGGTTCAAGTAAGCAGATTATCAAATATTACAATATCACGAGATGTGATAATGTTTTTCAAGTGGGCAAATAATTTTGTCTTTGCATTATCATATATAAATAGCGATGAATAACCTGCCTTATCTTTTTGAGTAACACAATACTATATCAATTCCCAGATGACGCGCGGTTGTACCAAATATCTGATTTTGTTCAAATAAGCAATTCAAATAAAAACATAATATTGCTTGATAACTCGTTTACTTATAAACTCTATTATCGACTTCTCTAATTTTATTGACTTTTTACACGTATTTTTAGCGAAGTAAGCATTATCAATTTTAGCACAGATTATTGGATTAGGCCTTATATCATAACACAAGGCACTATACTTTTATTAAGATAAGCAAGTCATTTTCATTTGAAATTTTACTCTTATGAATTTCCTTCCACTTTCGATATAATTAATTATCGAATAGTTTTTCCAGATATATAATAAAATAATGATAATAATAATAATAATGGTGGCTTCTTATATATCGCTCAAGTCCGTCATGCATGACGCTCATGGCGCTTTACAAAGAATGTTTTACACATTATTACCCCGGTCATAGCTGAGCGGCCAAGTATGTAGAGCTCAAACATATCGGGTACCCATTTATACCTGGGTGGGGAAGAGCACTGTAGACAAAACGCCCATGCCCTAGGACGTATAAGTGTCATACCGGGTTTGAACCCACGGTCCTTGCTTTCTCAGTCGAGTGATATGACTACTAGACTATGACACTTCTATATAACACAAATACAAATTTCTTCCCTATTTTTTTTTTTACCGATTCTATGCCAGCTAAGATGATTATGAAATCTTGTAGGTGTAATATTTAATTTACTGAAATATTAACCTGACCAAATAGTTTATGCACTGTTAATAACATTGAACATTTTACAAACTTTGTATCAGCCTATGATTAGACAAAAATATTATCATCTACAGTCTGTCAATGGATAACTTCACACGTGATGTTAATTAGATTATTCAAACAAGGAGAAATCACAGACTTGATATCAACATTATAACTAGTGTTTTTAGTAGGGGAGACCAGGGACAATTGTAACACTTATTTCCAAATTTGACTTATCAACTTTATTATGGCTAAATACTTGCTTAAAACTAAATAAAATAAAATATGCATATCTTAGCTTGACATATGAATAGGTTTGGGTTGAATAAAACAATTTATTTTGAAGCCATTATCATAGGTCGAGTGTTTCAATTGCCCCGTGTTCAGAGGCAATTGTAACACATGAAATTGCAACATTTTGTTCTTCTTTGTCAAAGCTATGCACTTAAACAACATTAACCACATAAACTAATTATAATAAAACATGACAATGCTTGACTCATTTATTTTATATTTTCCACTTGCTATACGCGCTATTGTTTGTCCATAATACGCCCGTTAAGTATTGTGTCTAATCAGGCTAGCTCTATATGGTTCAGAGATATCTGAATATATTTTTTTATTATGCTTAAAGAAAGCAAGCAAATTCCGGGGCAATTGTAACAGTCCCTTGGGGACAATTGTAATACAGCTTGTTACAATTGCCCAGAGGGGCGACCATAATTTATGTGGAAAGATTTTTCCATCTTAGCTTAGGTATATAATTCATCGTTGAAACGTTGGCAAAATACGGTCAAGAACATAATTTCTCAATAGAGTACATGCATGTTATATGGGCTAGCAGGTATTATATCCCTTATCTAAGATTGTTTGCATTGTACACAAGGAGAAAAAGAATAGTTTAACTAAGAAAAACGTTTCTCAAGAAATAGTTCGTTTTTCTTCATGACGTCACGAATAGTACATTTTTTCCCTAGGGAAAAACTGGACTATACGTTTTTCCGACCCCCCCCCCCACCCTATTCACGAGTTGCGCAACGCAACGCAAGCGGTGCTACTCTGCTGCTTTTACCTGAATTCTCCACTGCATGCCACGGGAAACTTTCGGCGAGCTGCACTGACCAGGTGCGCTTACATAACAGACGAGCAGTGAATTTTGGATGAAATTTTTGAAAAATTGATTTTATTGGATCCAGAAGAAAGGTAAGCATAGACTATATAATTTTGTTCTTTAAAAAAATTAAAAGGAATGGTATTATAGTGGAAGGGATATAAAACAAATATACAATGACTCATTCTCAGAACAGGTTAAAACTATTCGCACTCAGGAACATCACATAGTACTATTCTCTCTCGGGCCGATGGCCCTCGAGAGAATAGTACTATGTGATGTTCCTTCGATGCGAATAGTTTTAACCAGATCCTCGATTGTCATTGTATATTTGTATAATATGGGCTACGTGAAGCAAACATGTCGTGGCCGGTGACCGGTGACCGTTGACCGGTGTGAGCGCCATATGTTGTTCATTTGAACTATTTACAAAAATCTATCGTCGTGAGAGCATCTGATCCGAAATTTCTCTGAGAATTTTTTTTTTTTAACCCTGATGTAAAATTTGATATTTCACAGTATGTGAAATATGTAAGAAGTGTTTGAGGGGGTATCCTCAATCCTAGCTCAACCACATATTTGTCCAGAAGAAAAACAATGGGTAATGTGAGATATTACTTTCTTGCTCAAATTTTTTTGCTATAGAAAGTTCCACGAACCGTTAAATCATGTGGAGCGATGAAATGCGCATGTTCTATACACAGGTTAGTTTGTAGCGTGTTTCTGCTAGGGATGGGAGCCTCTGTTACAATTGCCCTGTGTTACAATTGTCCCCGCTCTCCCATATAGTTCATACATCTATTGGATTTTTTATTTTATTATTATTTTTATTTTTTGGTGATATAAAAAGACATTTTGTTTAAACTTTTCAATTTACGATGCCAGTTGAATGATATCGGTAATTAAAACATGACGATATACTAATCAAAACTATAAGCCTTCAATCACTGTTAATGTACTGAAACAGAAACATAAGCAATATAGGAGTATGTAAATTATGTATTAATCCCCCTATCCCAAATAAAGAGGGTGACGAACAGCACATGCTACAACATCATTTTTTGACGAAGAATGTAATAAAAAATTACAAAATGCACGTTTCATGAGACCAGTTTACTATGTTTTTATGATTTATCCATAATACATGGAATACAGATTGCATATATTAGTTGTTGCAATGTCAGGCGAGCCTCAGGCAAACTTTAAGGTTGTCAAGAACAACCCTTTTAAAAAAAGTGTTTATAAAGTTTGAATATGTTAGTAAACTTGTTTATTGTGCTAGCGCGATTCGCTTTTTTCGAGGGGGTCGAAATGGTGAGAAGAGGTGTACTAAATTAAAAAAATGTAATTACTAAAGTAAAGGCTAACATATCTTGTTTTTAGAAGGTCACAAAATATTGGCAAGGGAATTTGACCACCCGCTCCATCCGGAAAGTCTTGATCCCCCATTCTGCATTATTTTTTTGGGGTTCGAAGACCTTATGGCCCTGTGTCCGTACCCTCACTTCCAAAGACAGTTTAGGGCTCAGATTGGAATCTACAGTCCACTACACGAACCCACAGATGCTGGTATTCAAATGTGACATGATAATAATGGTTATCTTCTTTACAGAAGGACGAACTATAATTATATTAAAGGCATTTAACAAAGAACGTTCAAATTAGGCGTTGGCAAACTCGTTTCTCAGAGCAAACGAGATAAAAACTCAAGCACGGACTTTATCTGGGAGACTAGTTTAAAATTATGTTGATAATTGACACTTTATTAGGATCTCATAAAAATACGTGATTTATCTTGGGTGTTGGCTGTTTTAATGAGCGTGACGTGTGCAAAATGGGGCTCAAACTGGTTTGGGTAACGAATCGGCGATTCTAATTGGTTTATCCAAGATCCATCATCCATAACGAATGAAAGGGACAAGCATGTGACATTCGATTGTCTGGTTGCGGGATAGCAGTTAGCGTTACATTGACAAAAGAAGCAACATTCGATCAAGTAAACCTGTGAGAGAAAATCGCTTGCAAAAAGAAAATTTGATGCATAATCCTCATTCTTGTAGGGTTAGGATTTCATCGGACTATACTAAACGAGTTTTAACAAGATCGCTGAGCTCTCTATATTCGACTGCAAATATACTTTGATTAGGGGGTTGATTGGATTCAGAATCGAACCCTAGTCACCTCTATCGGATGTGATTTTATCGAGACACAAATATTCTGAACAGAACCGAACCATAAACCAGCCAATTATCACTGATTTTTTTTTAATGTAGTTGCAAACTGCACATCTCGTCGGTAACATCAAGTCATTGTCCGTCAAATCAGCTCAACCTATTTTGGTTTCGGATCGAACTATTGATTGTCCTCATGATCAATATGTAAAACTCCGTAACTACATACGGATAACCTGATAACGCGCAAACTATATTCTACATAACGTCGGCATTTCTCTCTTTTTTGCGGATTACCCAAGCTGTTAAGAAGTGAGTATCATGTACTAATAGCATGGATATATATTTTCTTCAACATTATTATGTTCATGTATATAGGTGGCTTGAAAATGTAGGTTTATTACATTGGTAAAGCATTATAGTTCATCCGTCTGTTTTAATCAAGATTTCCCATTAATATCAGTTTAATATACGTGTTCTCGGTCTATCTATTGTAAACTCTTTGCAATCGAATTCGTTTATGTTCATTCAATTTAAACGATACCCCATGGAGCGGAGCTATCGGTCAATTGAATTAGCGTTTAGATTTTTAATCGCAATCACATTTCGGACGAAAGTGCTTGTAAGAAATGTCAAATTGTTCAGAGATTGTTTAAACTTGACCGGGAAAACCTATAATAAACCCAAAGATTGCTATGCATGTTAATCCATCCTTAATTAAAATTTTCAACTTCCTGGATTTCTGTATGGCTGTTAACGATTATTTTCCTTTATCCTTTATCTCTCCCCTTGATCTAAACATTCTGCTGTTAAACCATCTTATAAAGGGAGGGGTACGTAGGCCTACATAGTAATCAATGACGTCAGTCACGATAAAAAAAAATATGAAAAAGGATAATTTCACTGCAGAACAATTATCATTGTAAGAAGAGCATTACATATAACTTTTTTTTCTAGCTCTGCGATGACAAAAAATAACTCAGAAAGAGCTAAGTTTGACACAGAAATGGCACGAGCTGCGAGTCAACACCTTCCGAGTGAAACCAACTTCAATGAAAAAACTCTGGTGTTAAATACGCAACTCGAGCTGGTGTTAAACGGCCTGTTTTAAAAGGTCGGGGAAGTTTCGGGTAAATTGCTGAAGCTAGCTAGACAATTTTCCACAATTTCTTTACTATGGTGTCTTTTAAAGAACAAAGCTCACACAGAAATCACAGCAATACAGGTTAATAATGCATGAGCTCGCTCGGGTCGATGGCGCGGGTTACTCATATAGGCATGCAATTAAAGGATTTTAGGACAACTAACCCCCAGAATCAAGGTACATATGGATAAGTCGATTTTCTGTTTCAGTCATGACGGGTGAAAAATGGAATTTGCCTTTGCCATTTCATTTTTGAAAACACAAATACAAAATCGCAAAGCAAAATACGTGTTGTGATTTCGTTTTTGGGGACCAAAAACAGAAATCAAAACACCTCTTCTGATTTCCTTTTTCGTTTTGCTTTGACAAAACAGAATATTGAAGACTGCCCGCTACATTAGATTTTCCTCAAATGGGAAGACACACCGGGAGGAACAGGAGGGACTATTGATTTTCATAATTGCTTTTAACGGATCCTGACAACACTTGCCCCTTGGCAAGTACATGATATAAAACATGTAAAATGGCCGGGCAGGGACTGGTTCCACAATGTCGAAAAAGGTCTGGGCAAGCCAAAGATACCCAGCTTGCCCTGGCCAAATCGTTTTGAGAACTTCTAGGGCCACTGTAAACAGGAACAAATAATTCAATTAATTGACTAAACGGACCCAGAAAGAACTTGCCCCCTGGCAAGTAAAAGATATGAAATGGCCGGGCCGGGACTGGTCCCACAAAATTGAAGAGGATCTGGCCATTTCATATCTTGTAATTGCCAGGAGGCAAGTTCTTTGTGGGTCCGTTTAGTCAATTTATTACATTACTTGTTCCTGTTTACAGTGGCCTGAGAAGTTATCAAAACGATTTGGCCAGGGCAAGTTGGGTGTCCCCTGGTTGCCCAGATCCTTCCTGACCTCGAGGGACAAGACCTGCCCGGCCATTTTATATCTGGTACCGCAAAAGTGATAAATTATTGAAAACTTTGAACAAGTTTGTGTTTTATTTCTTTTTAAAGGGATGCAGTAACATTGAATGATATTCAAATCACATTTATTCGATTTAGCTTATTTTGCCAACATAATTATAAACACTTAGGTCAGTCTGGTATCTCTTCAAAATTGCAAGCTAAGTGCTTGCTTTACCTTCGAGATATCAATGATTTCATACTCAAAATTTATTAACCGACACCGGATGGTTTATAAAACCATGTGCTTTTCCACACACCCATTTCCTGTTGTAAAGTCCCCCGTCTCTAGCGGCCTGGTGCGCCTATCAGCAGAGGGTACTGTTGTTCGGCTGTATGCTTGGCATTGTTTGTTACACTGTTTTAAGGTAGTAAATGACTTCCATTTGATCTTAAACTTTCAGTAGTTTGTTTTTACTGTTGGATCAATATAATTTTATTAATCTTGATATAATTGCTCTTGTTTTTGGAAGCTACTTAATCCCTTTAAGGGTATTTCAAGGTCATTATCCACACTTGCCCGGGTCGAGACCTACTTGCTACATGTCCTCGAGGCACTTTTTTCTTCTTTCTTCTTTTTTTTTATGGTCTTTCTAAAACTTAGAATGAGTGTATGTTTTATTATTCATTTCGTGAGCTTCAAGGTCATTAGCCCCACTTGCCCGGGTCGAGACCTACAATTTTGAATTGCTGGTGTGCCATTTGTCCTTGAGGCTCCTTTTGTTGTTTGAAAAAAAAATGTCATTCTAAAATTTTGAATAAGTAACCATTACTGTGTTTTATTTCTTATTTTGCGAGTTTCAAGGTCAATAGCCCCACTTGTCCGGGACAAGACATGATTTTTTGAATTGCCCGTGACCTACTTGTCCTTGTGAAACCTTCTTTTTTTTTGAAAACGAGTCCTTATAAAATTTTGAATAAGTAGTAACTGAATAAGTAACCAACTTCACACCGGTGTGGCTTCTCTTCCCTTTGGAGTGTCTTTCTTCTGGCTCCGCCCATTGAGGAAAAACTAATGTAGAGGGCAGTCTTCAATATTCTGTTTTGTCAAGGCAAAACGAAAAAGGAAATCAGAAGAGGTGTTTCTGATTTCTGTTTTTGATTAGCAAAAACGAAATCACAACACGTTTTTTGCATTGCGATTTTGTTTTTGTGTTTCAAAAATAAAATGGCGAAGGCAAATGCAGTTTTTCATCCTTCATGACTAAAACAGAAAAACGACTTATTCATGTGTACCTTGATTGAATCATCCCCAGACAACTACCCTCCGGACGATCGTTTATGCCCACTACGTCCAATGCCGTTTTGTCCAATAGCCATGTCGTCTAATGCCAATCGGTCCAATGCCCTGTGGTCCAAAAGCCATTTGGTCCAAAAGCCATTTGGTCCAATAGCCATTTGGTCCAATAGCCATTTGGTCCAATAGCCATTTGTCGAATTGCCAGTTGGTCCAATAGCCATTTGGTCCAATAACCATTTGGTCCAAATTACCATTTGGTCCAATACCCATTTGGTCCAATAGCCAATTGGTCCATTTGCCAGTTGGTCCAACTCCCAGTTGGTCCAATAGCCATTTGGTCCAATAGCCATTTGGTTCAATAGCCATTCGTAGTAATTCCTTAACAACTGTGTGTGAGTGTGAGTAAGAGCGTGTGTGTACATTGTGTGTGTGTGTGTGTGTGTGTGTGTGTGTGTGTTTGTTTGTTGACTGTGTGCGTATGAACTTTTTGTGTGTGCTGGTGTTAATGTGATAGTGTATGTGCGTGTGTATGTGTATGTGTGTGTGAAGGTTGTATATAGGTGTGTGGTGAGGTTGTGGATGTATGCTTGATTTGTGTATTTGTAAATGGAGGTACGTGTGTGTGAGTACTCTTGTGCGTGCACAGCAGTACTAAATTATCAATATTGTTTATTCTTCACCCAGTCACTTGGCGCAAGTGAAATTTTACCGTCTTCTGAAGATTGTCTGTTATTCAGTCATGCGTACAAAGATCCAAATTAAAAGGATACCAACATATGTCAGGAGGATAACGCTATCAATACACATCACGAAACCCATGATTATATCTTCATACTTTTCATAAGACAACTTAAAAATGATACGAAATTTTTATTGACTCACTCTGTATTTCATTCATAACGAGAGTATTCTCGACTATTTTGGTATTTTCTAAAAGTGTAAACTTATCCCTTTTCATTCCTGAGAGCAGTAGATGACCAGATCCGGTAATTTCTGAAACAGAAGGGGAGAAAAAAGAACATGAGATGGGGATTGTCAGTGAATAAAATCATGAAACATCTTTCAAATTTCTCTATTAACTGTTATCATATTCCTTTAATACCTTTTTGCAAATGAATAAACGTCAAAAGATACAACAAAAAAAAGACAACACTCACCCCCACAAAAAACAGAAAAAACTTTTGCACCGTTGTTATGGAGGATGAGCTCCAAAAGCAGAGGTCGTTATTACCAAGCAAAATATATAATAAAAGTGGGAAAATTCGAGTGTTGCAGGAAGTATAATGTATTTACAATGAGAAATGGGCAATAGTTTGATAATTTCGGAGAAAAATTCACCGTTATTGCATTGCAATACTTAGTTTGCCTTGGAAGCGCTAAAGATCATCTCTCGGTGTTTTTTTTTTTAATATATATTTATATATTATTATCATTTTTTGTTTTACTTTGCCATTGTACCGGTATCTTTTGCAGATTATTAATTTACAAAAAGTATGAACAAAAGCTAAAACCAGTTTTCGGAAAACTTAAAACACGTTTCATGATTTTATTCACTAATAATCCCCATTGTCCAAACTTTTATTTTGGGCCAATGTTCGTTTGTCTCCACTTTTCCTCCCAGAAATTACCGGTCTCATTAACAACAGCTCAAAGGAATGAAAAGGGAAAAGTCTTCCCTTTCAGAATTTAAAAAAAAAATGGTCGTGAACAAACTAGTTATTGATGAAATATAACTACATATAAAAGACTTGTAAAGTAGAAAATGCACATATATGTTGCAATACTTATTGTGTGTGAGGGAAGTTTATTTAAAACGTATGTAAAGTAAAAGTATCATCGCTAGAGGGTATTCATTTGTCTCGTAATCTACTATGGTCAACAAGGAAATTTGTGATCACTCTCGCAAAAAGTGATCACTAGCTTACAAGTTCACGAGCTTTCGAGTGCCGCTGCAACTCTTTATCAAGTGACGAAAATTAACTGAAAACGTAGTCTATTTATACGAATCCCGCACATTTCTTTGTTGACCAGTAGATTGCGAGACAAATGAATACCCTCTAGCGATTATTTCAATCCGCAATAATGGACTTATTTAGTCTTAAAAGTATCATGTTTGTGTTTCTTGTTTTGTTTTATATGCGAACAAACAAATTTTCCAATGTACGGAACTTTGGACCAAATAAATAAATGAAATGGTAATATGATAATTAAAATTGATTGATAAATCGTCATTTTATATATTTCACGCTATATATTTAATTCACATTTCATATGGCAATTCTAAGCTAAGTACCATGAAGGTTGCAGCTAGAGTCCGTCGACCCCTCTGTACAAACTAATTGATAAACTTTGTTAAAAAGATGGTTTTGATTAAGGAATGGTTTATTGTTGGTGACACAAAATGTAAAAACAAACAAGATGTCATTCAATTCTTTTGAAATTTTTTAAAAACCTAAGTATTTAATCAGATAAAGGCCACAGATTATTACTCTTCGCTGCATCTCATCCGAATTTCAAGGAGCACTGGATCTACTAGAAATGAGTGAAAATAGTAACATTAGTGATAAAATTGTGATTAGCTGCTTTTGGGGAGATAAGCACGTTTACCCCTAACGGAGAAACGAAAGATTAATTGATCAAGAGTGGGGTTATTTTTTGTAAATTTGTTTCCGGTGTTTTGGCGGGAGTTAATTCTTATGGCAATACATATGACCTTGACGTCTACAATTTCAAACGGAATCAAAGTCACTTTAAGTGATTTCGAGTGAGTCCCTCATTTCTCATTATCCCCCGGTGCCATTTACAGTCAGTTTTTATGTCAATATGTAATGGTTCGGACAAATTTAAAAATCTAGCTTTAGTAACTGTTGTTTTTTTATTTTCATGATTTAATTTTCGTGGATTTATTATAGCCTATAAGTTTGTATAATATTCTTTATTGTTATTGGTCAATTTCCACATAAATCTCATCTTTTGGGAGCCAACGCATATGACGCATGAGCGTCGGCGTGGTAGAAAACTCAAGGCCTACTTTTAAAGGAGAATTGTCCCTTTGTAGATAGTTGGCTTAAAAATCAAATAAGCACATTAGTGAAGATTTGGTGAAAATCGGATAAATGATCAGAAAGTTACGAGTATTTGAATATTGAGATCTCTAATGACATAGGAAATCTCCCATTGGCAACGCGGTCACCATTTGTGATGTTACAAAGGGAGAACTCCCCATATGGTGTGCACAAAAACTATTCATAATGTCTCTTTATTTTCATTCTAATGATAGAACAGCTTTTCTTTTCATGATATATTATGACTTTCATATATTTACAAGTCATCCCATAAAAAGATTCTTTATTCTCCCTTTAGAATCAAGAAAAAAGAGGATTTTAGTACAATGTGTACAATAGATACGGGAAAGATCTCCCTGCATTTCATCACACATCTTGGTCGCGTTGCCAATTGGAGGATCTCCATATCATAAGTGATCTCAAAATCTAAAAATCAATATCTCTCTTATTCATTGCCTGATTTTTCTGAAACTTTCCCAGTATGTTTTGGGGGTTTGTCTCCATTCACTGAAGCTAAATTGCTCTGAGGGGATAATTCCCCTTTAAAATTATGAAATCTGATGCTGAGTAGTTAACACAAGACGAACTAAAAAAAAAAAAATTAATAAAAAAAATAAAAATACATGCATATAACAGGGAAAACTCATGAACTGAAGGATTCGTTCGTACTAGGTGCCGGTAATTTAGCCGATCTGGAAGTCAGGTTTCAAAAACGATTTAATTCAAATTTATCCTATCAAATCATTAAATCATAGTCCATTTTTATAGTAAGCATAGGCCTATTGTAATTTCTGCAGCATTCTCCCATTTGTATTATTTTTTTTTTTCTGGATAATCATGATACTTCTGTTTTGGTGCGTATCCTCCTTAGCAACGCCGAAAAAGAATCTTTTTTCGTTTGGGTGTTGGATTTTAAAGGTATTTCTTGACGATTATTCATATGCAAAAAAGTATATGAAGGTTTAAACCATTTTCGGGGAACTTTTAAAAAAGGATTCATGGTTTTATTCATTGATAATCTCAATATTTTAGTCTCAGGCATGTCAGGATTGGAAAGGAAATTATGCTAGAATAATAGACAAAACTCTCGTTGGAAGCGAAATATAAAATCTATGAAATACGTTATACATGTGCAATGTTGAAATGCAGGTGCCCTATTACCGTGCGAAAACGACCACACGTATCAAGCATAGTTTTCTTACTAAATACCTGTACCCCAACAAACTATACATTTTTGGAAAGCTTATGAGTTGGTTTACACAACAATTGGCACTATGGGCATATAATCTTTAGACATAAGAAAAATATGGTCATTCAAAGTCAGAATTTAAAAAAATAATATATTTTTCACTATATTAACTTTCAATTCTAAAAACTTCACAACATAGAGTGTAAGTGAGGTTTTGATGAATCAATGTAATTCTCTGACTCCTTTGTGATGAATTAATGATGACTTTAAGGAATATTCAGATTAGAACTGTAAAAATCACGGATTTAACAAAAATCAAGATAGGGAGAAATTCAGAACAGACTTTTAAACATAACTCCACCTGTGGGGGTAGTATGCACAAAAACTATAAATATTTTGTTGTACTCTTCAAGATACACACTTCTACCAAAGTTCATGCAAATCCAATGATTAGAACTCGAGTTTTTAGATTTTTCATGAAAAAACCCTCATATTTGAGTAATCTCACAAAAAGAAAGGGCTATAATATATATAATACATGATGAAAATATGTTTTAAACTCCCCTTATTATAACAAAAAAAAAGAGGTGGAATATTGAGATAAAGCAAGTTGTATGATGAAGTACACACATGAAACTACCTAAAGGAGACCCCCCCCCCCAAAAAAAAAAAAAATAATAAAAAAAAATAAAAAAGATTCTTTTAGGGCACCTGCCACCTATTGTGTGTATTGGCGTTTTCTAAAAATCCTTCTTTTTCCACTAACGACCAACCTATAACAGTTTCTATACATGAATTGTGCAGACTGAGGTGGAAATAACCATTCATGTTGAAATGGGTTAAACTGTATCAACCTTGAGTAGATTTTGAAATAAACCAGAAAATTATGACATTTTACGTATACACAAATTCTGTAAAATCTTCTTCTTCTCGAGTCCTTTCTCCTATTCTTCTGTTTGATTCATAATTATACCTGATTACATTTTAAAGGTCATAGTATGCATTGTATATTATATTGATTCTTAGGGGAATCCTAATTGGACTCTACCCATTAAGTATTGAACGCAGAAAAATGACGAGAAACATGTTTTAAAAAGGTAAAGGCCCCCCCCCCTCCCGCACTAAGGCGGTAACCATTACAGCGCATGCTTGTTCCATATTCTTAGAGATACCCCTTCCCTATCACAGGCTTTAGGAGGGGAAGCTGTGTCAAATTACCCTATCACAGGCTTTTGGAGGGACCCAGCAAAATTGCTCCTTTTCACAGGTTTTCGGACCATATTCTGACCCTAATCCAGGATTTTCCTCAAAGAATTGAACCCCCTAAATAATAATATATAATAATAATAACAATAATTATATATATATATTATATATATATATATATATATATATATATATATATATATAATATATAATAGAAAATACCCTATTTCAATTATATTTTCCTGGATTTTCTCCGGTGCCTGATCGCATTTTCGATAGCTGTTATCTCCCCCCCCCAGAAAAAAACAACACATAAATCAGCAAAATGATATTCATTTACTTCTAGTCGCGCAGTCGGTACTTACAATTATGTATATGAAAATATTTATTATGCAAATTAGGGTTTGATGGTGTCACGGCCCAGTGCGCAAAAATTGTAAAGGACAAAATCTCTTGAGAAAAAAACTAACTGTCACTTGTCACTGGTAATCAAACGAAATGGAGGGAGAGAATGAATTTGATATTAACAAAAATACATTTATTAAAATACTCAACTGACAGTGTGTGTGTGTGTGTGTGTATAAATCGAATTGAAATGCAATGAAGCTATACCTGTTTGATAATCTATAAAGTGTTGATACCAAATTAAGCCGGCTTTAACTTTAAAACAAAATTAATAATGATTAAAAAAAAAGATATATTGAGTTCTATGTATGCTTCTCACTATCGTTGGGGCCCATCTTCCTGACGATACGACTCCTTCCTGCAGATGCGAACTCCGACCTGACTCTGACCCGTCTACGACTACGCAGTGCTCTCCGACCTTCCGTCGTGACCTGTGCGACCTTCGTGACCTTGGGTTCAGTTCCCCCGAGACCAGTTCCGTCTTCTAGCTCCAGCCGTCGAATGTGTCATGAACCAGGAACCAGAAACCAGTAACCATGAACCAGGACCCTGTTATAAATAACCATCAACAATCTTCTTCCCAATATTTTGCATACCAATTCCTAAATGAAATCACTTTTAAAATCTGCAATGATTTCATAAAAGTAACAACGTCTCATTATGTCACAAAGAACGTACATGTCATACATGTGGGGTGTAATACAAGACTTACGATTGATTAAAAGATACGATTGATTTTTTCTCGGCAGCCTCATTTGGAAACCAGGTACAGTCATGGGTTAGGATTTGGATATGATTAAATTAGGGTTAGGGCTAGGGTTAGGATTAAGATCATCAACAGTGGAGCATCCTATCCAGGATGAGGCTACATAGAAAAAAATCAATCGTATCTTTTAATCAATCGTAAGTCTTTGTGGAATGATAATTACAAAATCAGTATGACTGGTAAGGGAAGTGTTTGTCCCAAACAAGATATCTCACAAATGATTTCTATCTTGTTCAACATGAGATAATATTCTTCAATCAATAATCTCAATTATTCTAAACTTGCTTTACAGTCAAGCGACTAAAGTTTACACCATCAAAAAATCAAATTAGCAGTGATTTAAAAAGCATTGGATCACCATACAAATCTTTAACGAAAATTTAGTTTCGTCAAAATTTCTGTCAGCGAAAATAAATGCATTTATTAATTCAATGACCAGTTATCTTTCGGCATTAACACTTGAAAGCAAAAATTATTTAATCTTCATTTAAATGCTTTAAACTTGCAGTTCATAATAATTCAAAATGGCGTCACAACTGACCACTTACTTGGGTACAAAACTATCACTGATGAAATATGTACTGGTAGAAATGATTCCTTCTCAGTACGTCGAAATATCAAACTTTACCTTAGCAGAAATGACAAAAGAAAATATCCAAATACTGCTTGTAAAATAATCAAAGAAAAAACTTGGAAAAGTCAAAAACTGAAAATAAGGAAGCAAATATGAACCGTCTGCTCTCCTTAAAATTCATACAACGCAATGCCCCCTTTTCACGCTGAAGCACAAGAATTAATTTTCATTCAGGCGTTGGCTATTTACATAATAATCAAAAACCGTTTTAGCGCGCTTTGCCTAACAAAGCAACAACCATTTCGTAAGTTAGTCTAGTTTTTAAGTCACTTGAACAAAACAAAAATGTAAAAAATTGTCTACATAAAGCAATGTCTTAACTTTACAGACGGTTTAAATCGATAACCATTTTCTAGAGGTAAAATTTTTGTAACGGTAACCTTTCACCTACATAATTATGAGAAGGTTTTAGCCCGTTTCAAAATGATAAGCAAATAAAAACTTTGGAGCTTCTAGTAGAGTTTTCACCACCTTCAAGAACTTTCAAGTAAAATATTAACGTTAAAATAAGATTATAATAGACAAACATGATAAAACAATTCTTGCTAATTAGTGCGCTTAGCATGTTATTTAAGTGGAGGGACAACAAAATCATTTATATAGCATATATATTTGCGTCTAAGATAAGACATGAACGAAGGGTAGGGTTTATTGGATTATGGATTTTCTTTGGATATTGTTAGCAGATCCTAACAATTGCTAATTGGTATTAGTGTCTGGATTTAACGACATCACAAACGACGACAGATCATGGGCATATGGCGGTTAATCGTCTTCGGGCAAAGGGCGTGTTAATAATCCTCATGATGGTCTGGCAATTTCCTGGATAACTGTCAATGGTTCTTCATTCAAGGGGTAATTGTCCGGGAGTAGTTGTCGAGGGAGTAATTGTCCGGGGTAAGGATGGTATCTCACTTCGAGGAGACGTCTCTGCGACAAGTTTCAAAATCATCTCCAAGTAGTTTCAAAGTATAGTCCCAAATCCGTCTAAAAGTAGTTTCCGCAAAGTGAGATACCACCCTTAGGATCTTCAGGCTCGATGTTTTTAGGGGATAGTGCCGGGATAATTGTCCTTAGGGGGTAGTTGTCCGGAAACGGTTGTCGGGAAGGGGGGGGGGGTATTTCTCCAGGGATTTCTCCATACTATAATTATTTA
>CALNVZ010003260.1:146663-169390 GCA_940671915.1 Paracentrotus lividus
TTGCCTTCTATCTGCTGAGATGACCGACATGTTGTGGTCCTGGTTCAGATCTTTCACAACACCGTTTAACCATTTCACCATATCAGACTCCTCTCTCAGTTTCCCTCAATTGTCTCCTGAGCTCCCATACGTCACAAACCTCACAGTCAATGGACTGACGTCACAGAGCTACGAAGGTCTGCTATCATCGTTGGTTGACTTGAAAGATATCAATATCACTATCGATGATGCAGAGAGAGATATCTCTCAGATCACGGCTGGTCTTCAAAGGATCGGGGGAGAGCAGCTCACACGTATCAGCCTTCATTCTCCGCGATCACGCTCATCAGAGAAGAAGATAGTATCGAGAGAGACGATAATAGGATTGGGTCTTCTGATCGGAGAACAAACCAATAATCTACAGCTGCTATACCTGTACGGGATAAAATGCAGAGATGAGGAAGACTGGATTGACCTCGTTGAGCGCTGCAGACATGTCAAAACGGTGGTATATATCCTGTAAGTTAGTTCATCACATTTCATTTATGCAAAAATATTTAAATAGAAAAGATAAAAACACGGTGTTTCATAGAAAGTTTGTAAAATGTTGACAGGATTGACTACTCCCCTGGTAAATACTGTTATTTTCACTGATTCCTATCGTTTTTTCTCAGGAATAATGGCACAACAAAGACCTAAACAGTGCGTCCCAGATAAAAGTAAACCCAACTTTGAGAGCGTCGTATTAAAATTGTATAACTTATTTGTCATTAATTATTATATCATGACAAAGAACTTATATTCTATCCAGTGATGCCAATATTATACCTATATGCTGTCTGATCATTTATTGTTTGTTTGAGGTCAGTCTTTCTGAGCCCATTCATTAGGGACAAAGGATTTCTTGGACCAAGGACTATTGAAAGGATTTCTTGGACCAAGGACTATTGAAATGCAAGGGCTGCTTTTGCTCAAACTTGGTACAGGGAACTGTTTACGCTCGTTTTTTAAAGCCCAACTGCTTTGTCATCCATTACAACACGGGTATAAGTTTGATATCATTGAATAGAATATGAGTTCCTCTTTATCATGAAATAAATTTTAAGGTCACACAAACTTTAATGTTGTAATATGAGGCTCTCAAAGTTGGGTTTACTTTTTTTTCTGGGACGCACTGTATAAGTACAATTACTTGTTTTGTTTTGGTTATATTGTTTTTATTCTAGCATGTCAACCAGCGTGTAATTGTACACACTCTTTGTCTTGGTATAATACTTTTCCACTTTTCTCCGTCTTTCCTTCAAGTGCTCATTACAACTGAAATATGATTTTAAGTTATTTAATTTCATTAAATTTCATTGTCATTAGAAATAACATAGGATTAACAACAATTTGTCGGTATCAGGGTAGGTTTTTTTTTTGAGCCCCAAGCTCTTCAAGCCATTGTTTTGCTATAGAGGCTATTAGTTACATGTATTATGTAGTATAGGTTATTCTTATTATACACTCACTCACTATTTATTGGTATTGCACCCTAGCTAGTATGCTATATATTTTAAGTTTACAAGTTTTTATATGTTGTAATATTTCATTCATGGCCAGAAATTTGTTGAATATTTTTCTGAAAGAGGAGACTTTTCATTCCCGAGAGCAGTAATTACCAAGACAGGGGCATTTCTGAAACATGGGGGCGACAAAAGGACAAAGGCCCCCAAAAATGAAATTGGGGAAGATCGGGATTATCAGTGAATAAAATCATGAACTTTCATATTTCTCCGAAAACTGTTTAAATGTTTTGTCTATACCTGTTGTAAATTAGAAATAGTCATAAGGAACCATCACAAAGGCAAATGAAAACAAAAAAACAACGAACAGAAGAAAAAATTCTTTAACTTCGTTGCGAAGGAGAATATATGCAAAAATAGAGGTCGTGAATATCCAACAAAATGTAATATATAGAAGTGTGAAAATTTCGATTGCTTTTGTAAACTACATTATTGTCCCCGCCGAACGAGTTCGAGCAGGGGACTATGAAACGGGCTCCGTACGTGTGTATGTTGTTGTCACCGCATCCATGGCGTAACAGTGATACCGTACACGATATGTGAGATAGATCTGGGTATAAACAATGGCGAAGAGAAATACTTCACAGAATATCTCTATGCGAAAACTCTTGTTCGTGTACTTTTCATTCTTATTACGGATACATACGCAGCGAGACTCGCGAGAGTGTATCAGCGTTATCTTGAGCACTATTAACTACCTTATAGCGAACTAGTATGTGACCTTACCACACCTATCCTGCGAGCTAGATTATGTCACTCTAGTTCGCACCCTTCCTTGACTTTCTAAAAGAGTGGTGACTGACCCTTATTATTTCTGCGTACACTGTGGCTACACAAAATAAGCTAGTAGTTCCTCGCCATTTGCTTGACACATCCGATTTCCGATTTCTGTTTGCTTATATGATAGCACTAGGTGAGGGCTACAAAACTTCTTACGAATTTTGACTTTTGACCCTTTGACCTTCATTTTTGACCTATATTGTTAATTGGCTACAAAATGCTACTCCTTCGCCATTTCATCCGATTTCGAATCCGTTTGCTTATATGATAGCATAGGTGAGGGCTACAAAACTTCGTCAAGAATTTGACTTTTGACCCCTTTGACCTTTGACCTTGTATTATACTTATATTGTACATTGGCTAACAAAATGCTACTCCTTCCAATTTTTCATCCGATTTCGATCTGTTTGCTTTATATGAAGCAACTAGGTGGGGCGACAAAAACTTCTTCAGGAATTTTGAACTTTTGACCCCTTTGACCTTCATTTTTGACCATATATTTTAATTGGCTACAAAATGCTACTCCTTCGCCATTTTTCATCCGATTTCGAATCCGTGATTGCTTATCATGATAGCACTAAGGTGAGGGCTACAAAACTTCGTCAAGGAATTTTGACTTTGACCCCTTTGACTTGACCTTGATTTATACTTATATTGTATCATTGGCTACAAAATGCTACTCCTTCACCATTTTTCTTCCGATTTCGATTCCGTTTGCTTTTGTATAGCACTAGGTGATGGCTACACAAATTTCTTCCCCGAATTTTGACCTTTGCCTTTGACCTTTATTTTTTACCTATATATGTTAATTGGCTACAAAATCTACTCCTTCGCCATTTTTCATCCGATTTCGATACCGTTGCCTTTATGTGACTAGCACTAAGGTGAGGACTGACAAACCTTCGTCTCGGAATTTTGAATTTTGACCCTTTGACCTTTGACCTTCAATTTTACTTATATTGTACATGGGCTACAAAATGCTACTCCTTCACGCAATTTTCATCCGATTCAATTCCGCTGCTTAATGTGCATAGCACAGGTAATTAGCTTACAAACATCTTCACAGAATGTTTGGACCTTGACCTTTGACCTAATTTTTAATTGGCTACAAAATGCTACCCTTCGCCATTTCATACCGATTTCGATTCTGTTGCTTTTTGTGATAGCATGGTAGGACTCAAAACTCTTCACAGAATTTTGACTTTTGACTCCCTTTGAACTTTGACCTTGATTTTCGAACCTTTATTGTTAATTGGTACAAAATGCCTACTCCTTCAACCATTTTCATCTGATTTCAATTCCGCTTGCTTTATGTGATAGCACTAGGTGATGGCTAACAATACTCTCACAGAATTTTGACCTTGAACGCTTTGACTGATTTTTGACCTATATTGTTAATTGGCTACAAAAATGCTACTCCCTTTCGCCATTTTTATCCCGATTTACGATTCCGTTTGCCTTTATGTTGATAGCACCTAGGTGCAGGACTACAAAACTTCTTACAGAATTTTGACCTTTGAACCTGAATTTTTGACCTATATTGTAATTGGCTACAAAAATGCTACACCTTCGCCATTTTTCATCCGATTTCGATTCCGTTGCTTTATTTAGCACTAGTGAGCACACTCTTCCAGAGATGTTGACTTTTGACCCCTTTGACCTTTGACCTTGACTTTGACCTATATTTACATTGGCTAAAATGCACTTCTTCAGCCATTTTTTACCCGATTTCGAATTCCTGTTTGCCTATGTTGATAGCAACTGATCGTTATATAATGGGAATTTTACATTATCGGCGGGGACATATATTACGCATCGCGTAATTTACTAATCCACTTGTATTTACTACAAAAACTTAGCTGTAATTTCGGAATTCGGTGGAAAAAAAACTTGCATTAAATCGTCATTGCAATACGGGACTCAATTTTTATTTGGCAACGAGAGAAATAAATTTATCTTCTCCGGATGTTGTTCATTCTGTCTACCATTGTAGAGCTACTTTTTTGCCATTATCAATTTGCCACAATAATAATGGAGACATGTAAACAGTTTGCGGAGAATTATGATTCCTCCTTGATAATTTTACTCACTGATAATCCCAACCTCTTAAAATTTCATTTTTCGGGGCCTTTCTTCTCTTGTGGCCCCTTTGTTTAAAAATTGCCCGGGTCTGGTCATCTTCTGCTCTCAGGAATAAAAAGAGACAAGTCTCCTTTTTCAGAATATACAAAAAAATATACGGCAAATCTCTGGTCATGAATAAGATATGACAACATAAAATAGACTTGGGACCTTGAAAAATATAGCATTTTAGCTATGTTGCAATACCAGTGAGAAGTGAGTGTATGTATGATATTTTTATTCTACTGCACGTGATTTCATCACTTGTTTCGATAATCATCTTTCGGAATTCGGATTGCTACGTTTATATTGAACTTGACTTTTCATCTTATCATCATGATCATCCCCTCTGTGTATAGGTTGAAATGGTGTGGGACTAAAAAGGGTGGCAGACTGAACTCTCATCTCAAGGCTCAACAAACATCAAGAGGAATACTTGAAGTAGAGGTTCGGCATGATGTAGGTTTCACGTTCATTTAATAATTTAATTTAATTTAATATTGTATATTGCCTTTTCTGCTGCTTTGATATTGGGCTGTACTCGTAAAAAGGCAATTGTTTTTACCAGGATATAACAGATAAGCCTACATTTATCCTTTAAATTGAATTCAGAGCTTATTTTTCTAATGATGAAATAATTCGTATAACAATAAAATAATATAAAGAAAAATATCACCCCGATAACCTATTTTACACTAGTTTCAAGAGCAATCTTGAAAAAGGAAGACGTAATATGTTACTTGAAAAATGTAGCAAGCCAAATGTAGAAACCATGGTAACAAAAGGCATTCAAACATAGTATTGATGCCTATATCTTAAAAGTGCATCATGTGCTTTTTGGAAACATACCCCATTGTACTTCACATTACATTTGTAATATTCATGAAATAGTAGTTTGAATGTTGAAAGTGCAATGTAATAAACCCGAATTCCTGGACACAAAAGCCAAATGTGCCTTTTGCTTCTTCTTTTATTTATTTATTTATTCATTTATTTTTTTTTTCTCCCTAGAGTTTTGCGAAACATTTTTTTTTAATCGGAAGGGATAGGGAAAATCGATACTGAACAATAATTTAAATAATACATGATTGTATATGGAATTATTATTTTACATAACACTATCTATTCTGACAACAACAAAAAAAACAACAAAAAAAACTCAATCTTGATAAATTATTTTTACTGTAACATTGTTCGATGTTCTTTTTCATCTTTACCAAAGGTTGGTGATCCCCAAAGGAGTAGGTATAGCATTTTACACGTCGTATGAGATATCTCACGAAGACGGACGATACACAGTACTGCGGTAAACCAGACCCATAAACCGTAATCGACTGCTTTACAAGGATGTAGCACAATTAAAAAAGGCATAGAAAATAACATCTGGGGAAATGTGTTAATAAATTTGGCATACCCAAGGCTTGCCGAAAGTTATGGTACATTTGCTAATCTATTTGTTAACCAATTTATTACAAAGTAAATGGAGCTTGCATCTCAGTACATATCATTATAGCATCCCTCGGTCTGATACTTAACTATGAAATATTACTTTAACTCTTAACCTTAAATTTAAGTGTCTAATAAAGTGCATGTTATGAGTAGTTTTAAAAGCAAGGGATTCCTTTTACTCTGAACTTATATTAGTATTATCAAATAATGATAATGCTGGTCATCATCAACATAATAATACACTATTCGTCATAAAGGTGGAATATGTTTTTGCCGCTCTAGCAGCATGTTTTTGCTCCGGCTTTAATTTTTTGAATATGTTTGTCCCTGTTTTTTCTTTTCGGGACCCTGGCTATACCTTGAACATTCTTCCAACTCTTCATGCGGGGATTTTTTTTTTCGAAAAAAGTTTTGTCAAGCCCTCATAAGCCCATTTTTGTCATTTTTTAAATTAAAAAAAAAAACATTTTGGGGCCCCTTATTGTTTACCCGGTCGATCAAGACCCTCAGTCCTACTCCCAGGAAACGCGACTGAGATGTATTGTTTATAATGTTCTTTGAGATTAATCTAGATTTATGGGGACAGGCTTAGGTCTCTTGTCTAGTGGAGGGGTTAAAATAAAAAGTGTGATTGGTTAAAATTCGGAATATTTTATCCCACCTTTATGCTAAAAACAAAATATATTAAAAAAACCCCACATCTTTAACCCTTTATTGTCACCGTGTTATTATCATCATTTTCCCCTGATTCATTTTTTAACCTTGATGACAAGGTTGTCAATAGTGATAATCACTATTATATAAAATATTATTACTATTATATAAAATATTATCTATAATCATTATATTGATTCATGTTAAGTTCAGATTTTACAATTTATTGACACTATATATCTTGTAAGTGTAAACAATATTTTAATTTGGTTGGTTTGAATTGAATCTATTGACACAATCATGTAAGTGTTCAAAATATTTCATGTTGGTTGGTTGGATGGGCTTGTTTGGTTGGCGGGATGGGCTTGAATAGAATATAATTTATTGACACTATATATCTTGTAAGCGTAAAAAATATTTTAATTTGGTTGGTTTGAATTGAATCTATTGACACAATCATGTAAGTGTTCAAAATATTTCATGTTGGTTGGTTGGATGGGCTTGTTTGGTTGGCGGGATGGGCTTGAATAGAATATAATTTATTGACACTATATATCTTGTAAGTGTAAAAAATATTTTAATTTGGTTGGTTTGAACTGAATCTATTGACACAATCATGTAAGTGTTCAAAATATTTCATGTTGGTTGGTTGGATGGGCTTGCTTGGTTGACTGGATGGGCTTGAATAGAATATAATTTATTGACACTATATATCATGTAATTGTACAAAACATTTTAATTTGGTTGGTTGGATGGGCTTGAATTGAATCTAATGACACTATCGTGTAAGTGTACAAAATATTTCAGGTTTGGTTGGTTGGATGGGTTTGTTCGGTTGGCTGGATGGGCTTGCATTGACTTGAATTTATTGACAATACATTATGTAAGTGTACAAAATATTTTAATTTGGTTGGACGAGCTTGTTTGGTTGGTTGGCTAGGTTTGAATTGAAGTTATTGACGCTATATATCTTATAAGTGTACAAAATATCTTAAATTGGTTGGTTCGAATTGAACCTATTGACACAATCATGTAAGTGTACAATATATTTCATTGGTGGTTCGATGGGCTTGTTTAGGGGCTGGATGGGCTTGAATCGAATTGAATTTATTGACACTTTATATCTGGCAAGTGTATATTTTAATTTGGTTGGTGTGAATTGAAGCTATTGACACTATCGTGTAAGTGTACAAAATAATTCAATTTGGTTGGCTAGATGGGCTTGAATTGAATAGAATTTATTGACACTACATATCTTGTAAGTGTACAAAATATTTTAATTTGGTTGGTGAATTGAATCTATTGAAACTATCGTGTATTGGTTGGTTGGATGGGCTTGTTTGGTTGGCTGGTTGGGCTTGAATTGAATTGAATTTATTGACACGATATATCTTGTGAGTGTATAATATTTCAAGTTGGTTGGCTTGAATTGAAGCTATTGACATTATCGTGTAAGTGTACAAAATATTTCATATTTAGTTGGTTGGATGGGCTTGTTTGGCTGGATGGGCTTGAATTGAATTTATTGACAATAAATAAAGTGTACAAAATATTTCAATTAGGTTGGCTAGATGGGCTTGAATATTGAATTGAATATATTGACACTATATATCATTTAAATGTACAGAACATATTAATTTGGTTGGTTGGATAAGCTTGAATTGAATTTATTGTCATTATTATGTAAGTGTTCAAAATAGCTCATTTTGGTTGGTTGGATGGGCTTGTTTAGTTGGCTTGATGGGTTTGAATTTAATTGAATTTATTGACACAAAATATCATGTAAGTGTACAAAATACTTTATTTTGGTTGGTTCGATGGGCTTGTTACGTTTGCCTTGATGGGCCTGAATTGATTGATTGATTTGGCTCGAGTTTGGTTGATTCAGATTAAGTTCGTTGGGCTTTTTCTGATGTAGACCAGAATTGTAAAACCAGGAGGAGGGACTGTATACTTTGGGCAAGAAAACATTGGGGAGGGGAACCCAACGTTCTAAGTCTCCTGTCTTGGAACCCCGGCTGGATGTCTTCCTCCCGGAAGGTCACATGACCAGGTTTCCCCTCCCAGAATTCACGTTCACGTCTTGAAGCCTCTCCCTCCTATATTGCGGACACATGAGATAACCTTGAATAACAATTGAATTGATGAATAATGGAAAATGTATGTTTATATACAATTGAATTGAATGATATATGTATAAGGGAACTGCCCCCGGGAAACACCTGTCCTGGAATTCCGGTCGGATATCTTCCTTCCGAGAGGTCACGTGATCCGGTTCCCACTTTTCATTGGGCCTCCTCAGATGAGGCATACGTTGGTTGATTTTGACTTGATAAATATTGTTGTGTTGAAAAATTGATTGACAAGTACGTTGTAAATGATGCTATGACTGGGAATATCCCCCAGTGGCAATAAAAGTTGAGAAATGGCAATAACAAGTGTGAACTGTATTTCTTCTCGCAATTATAGTTTCAAGAAACAGTTTACGCCCTGCACATCAATGTAACAACATAAAGTTGCATCTCAATTACGAAAAAAATAGGGTCTCGCGATTAACGTTATGTGGAAACCTCGGCCAGTATTTTGAGTGCTTTCATTTACTCTATCTATAATTAATTTAAAAGGTTTTAATGTGTTTTGGAATATTTACAAGTAATGCGACTTATACATTATCATGGCTATAAGCTGAGTTATACGTTATCATAAGGAAACGCTTTAGCCGGGGTGATAGCAGACATCAACATTACTCATGTGCAATAGGCATGCCTAGACACTATACACTCTCCATTTACTGCAATAATTGAACATGTTCAACAAAGGTCATATCTTATTGTGAGCTCTTGCTTTCTCACAACCTTCCGTTCTGTCCTAATTGTGTTTTATGATATAACGGACAACTTCGAATATATTATATTTGAATGATAAATTAAATATATCTTTATGTTTCTTAACGGAAACAAATTCCAATTATGAATCTTAGCTAGTCTAACCTGATAATGCTGATTGTCGGCGCAATACAACATACAAATAAAATATATAAAAAAAGCCAAAAAACAACAACAATCAAAACAAACTAACAATCAAACAAACAAAATAAAATCAACAACAACAACAATGTGTTCGTTTATTTCATCCATGTATCTTAGTTCTATTTTTCTCATGCAATGAACAACTTTGTATATATCATATTTGGATGTACTATTGCTTCTGTTACATTGAATGTCTATATATTTATGTTTCTAAACGAAAACAAATTCCAATCTTGAATGTAAGCTGGCCTATAAATTAAAACTGACCATGCTGATAGTCGGCGCAATACAAAATGTTTGAAATAAGAAACAACAAACAAAGAAAGAAAAAAAAAAGGAACAACAACATCAACAACAATGTCTTCTCTAATTTACATGTATATATCTAATTGTTATGTTCTATCTTTTTCATGCAATAAACAACTCTGTATATATTATATTTGAATGTACTATGTTATATTGACCGAACAAATTGTAGTCTTGAAATTAGGCTGGCCTATTATAAGTTCGAAATAAAAAACAAACAAAGAAACAATCAAACAAAGCAACAACAAGGTGTTCGGTAATTTCTGTTCTGATAATATACATGTAGATGTCCGGAACATTATTGTGTGCTTTATGACAATAACAAACTCGTTTAGTAACATGATTTGTAAACGTTTTCGAGAATAATGTATAATACGTAATAAATGATCATCTATATTTATTCAATCGTATTAATACAATGCTTGTAAAGCAAGAAATAGATTCTATGTATAATGCAATGTATATTATATTCTCGACAAAGTCGATTCATGTCGTTTGTACCGAACAATGTGACTTAAAAATAAAACGTAAAATATAATTCATGAATTTGTCTGTTATATTTTGGATGCACATTCCATGTTGATGAATTGTCTGTAGGATATATGAACTTAAGTACACTCCCGCACTATTTCCCTTGAATTTTTTTAGTGAGTGTCCCAATGAGGGACATTTTGGCGAGCCATTTACGACATAATTATTATAGGACATCACTCGCTCATTCAAGTGAGTGAAAGGCTTATGACGTGAATGGCCTACCATAGGAGAGCAGCCCTGGTAAGAGCTCGGAGAGAAATCAGAGGAGGGTCAGGGAAGAGAGGGAGAGAGAGAGAGAGAGAGAGAGGGGGGGGGGGTTGTTAGAGAAATAAAAACGAAAGAAAAATACCAGAGAGAGAGAGGGATAGATTTAGATGTAATGAGTGGTTGGGGAAAAAAAATTACTTCATCACGAGAAACAAGATTCATTAACAAAAAGAGACAGAAAAATGAAAGTAAGATAGAGATTGTTCTTGTGTGTGTAAGAGTGTGTGTGTGTGGGGGGGGGGGCTGTAGATGTAAGTGTGTGTGTGTGGGGGGGGGGGGTTGTGAATGTGTGAAACCTTCCACTTATATTCCTTAAAGCCCGCGTCTACACAGTCCCGAAGTTGAGCAACGATGGACACACGAAAATGGAAATTTTCAAATTTTGCTCTTTATCGCCGTAAGCATCGGGCACCATCGGGCCATTTTAGCTTTGTTCAGAGTACACTCTTTGCAACTTTATAAAAAAAAAAAAAAAAAAAAAAAAAAAAAAAAAAAACACATGGCCATTAGAGGAGTTTTTTTTCAGGCTTCGGCAGCAACTTCCCATGATCAGAACGAAAAACAAAATCCCGATGTACTATGCGAAGGTTCATTGTTAGAGCATCATAGCATCGTCAATTTGTCCTACGACGCAATGCGAATGCAACACGACTTCTTGAGGCCCTCTCAATGCCAACGTGTTAGCCATTGTTATAGTATTGTCAAGCCCGCTTTCGCACTTTCCTGAAGTTGAACAAGGATAGACCCACGGTCATAAAATTTTTTAAAATTTATTGCTCTGATCACGAAAGCAGCGGGTGTTCGTGCAGGGGCGCGGAGCCGGGGGCTGGGGGGCTGCAGCCCCCCCCCCCACCCACTTTTTTCAGCCAACGTGTACAAAAATGCAAAAAATGACCACACATTTTGTGATTTTTAGCCCTGCTTTCAGCCCCCCCCCCCACTTTGGTTCAGCCGCTCCACTTTCAAAATCGCTCCGCGGCCCCTGTCGTGTACCCTTCGTGTGTCCTTTGCACCGGCATGAATCCGTAAAGAATGCTACTCAGCTGTGGGATATTACATAATAAAACAAAGCGTCATCCTGCTAAAGTATAGAAAGTCGCAATCGTGTATTATCTTCTGTAGGCATCGGCTGACTTCGCACGAACCCAAATATATCATTATTCGTGTATCGTTAATCAACTTCGGTGTGACGCCAGCATGATAAGTTGATGGCCCAAAACAACTACCTCCGGACAAATCCCTTACTTTACATAATTACATGTTCAATAAGTTAGGCTTAGTGCATTAATCCGTATTATTCTAACCGTAACCTTTCCTTTCGCAATTTGGGTTAGCTGTCCTGGGAGTAATGGTCACCAGGGTGTTCTTATCCAGGTGGTAATTGTCCTGGATGGTGTTTCAGCAAGTCGTCCGTAAAGTTACGAATGACTTTAAGAACGGTTACAACATGTTCTTTGGTGCTATGGAAAAACTGATCACTGTAAAGTTATTCGTAACAAATTACGAACGACTTGGTGAAACATAATCCTAGGGGCTTTTCCTTGTGGGCAGTTTTCCGGAATGCAGTTGTCCATGTATACATGACACGTTTTATACTTTGTTGTATAAAGAAATACGTACAATATATTCATTGACCGCTAATGAAATCTAGCACTGAACATCGGTTTTAACGAAATTTCTCCAAATTTGTGCGAGTTCCTCTACGTCATCATGCACGTGCATGACCATAAAACTTTCATCCTTTAAAGAACATGTATCGGTCGGTCCCATTGTGTAGAGGAAACCTTCGTTGTAGACTAGAGGTACCTGTAACTTCTTCATAAGGATACCAACGAAGACAACATCCCTGGAAGACACCATTGGTGTCCTAAGTGCTTCCTGTAGAACACGGATCACCAAGTCCATAGACAACACGTAACCCCCACCAACGCAATACTGTGGGAAAACCTTTACACTGTACTCTTCAGATGCTACGTGGTATTTACTGTTTTTGTTTCTATATAATTTCGGTATTCCCTTCCTCCATCACCAACGTAAAGACCCCGAAGCCCTTCGCCATGATTGTTCATTGTCTGGAGGAGATTGACAACGTTTTCGAGATTTACGAAGACATCATCGTCACCCTTAAAGAAATAGTTAGCGTTGCTACAATGATCCAATGTCCAAGTCAAACGAAACAAATGTTTTAAAGTGAGGTTCTTGAAAGTATCATGAAAATTCCCCTCCAGGAGATCTTGAGTCTGTTCGTGCTCTTCGTCTAAGTCTAGCCTCAGCGCATGATCTCTTGGATCTGGTTGTCCTATTAGAAAAAATACTTTGACCTTATTAGGGAGAGACTCCAAGAAATCCTTATTGGCCCATGTTTCCCGTATAGTATCACGAGCATTCTTGTGGGCTGGATGAGAAGAGATCAAAACTACCATAAAAACATCCTGGTTGGCACAGGAGAAGTCCGGACTGTCTCTAACAGATTTCAAGACTGTTTTAAAGTACTTCGCATTGTTAGGTTCCCCCACCCCCCCCCCCTCGTAGATGACACCAAGATCAGAATTCATCACACTCTTTCATGTACATTCTATCATGAAGCTGTTCGCATATTCTGGGAATGTGGTAAAAGTTCCTTGGTGACAGGGCCGTAAACTTTCCACTCTAGGGACACGCATCGTTTGGTTGTAACAATGTCAGAGAGAAAGCGTAGCTATCCCTGACCTGCCATCCATATTCTTCAGCATTAAGTCCTAGAAGGGCATCACCGAAAGGCACTAGATTTGGCGTTGTCTAAGCGGACTCGTAGTGTTTTACCATAATTATTTGAGAACAAAATTGCCTTTGCATGATGTTAACTACCAAACTATGATTGTGAATTTTGATTTACATATCAAGCTCATGATTAGTAATATATTTTTAGATTGAGGGGACGAATTCACTTCTGATAAAACATTCGATTCCACACCTTGTACAAGAGTATAAGGAGGATATCATGAACTACAATAAAACTATGCAATAAAAAATAATTTAAATATGTAAAAAAAAAGTGATGTTTTTATTTACAAGCAATAAAAAACGAATTATCATGTAATCATTTTCTTTTTCAAAAATACCTTGTTCACGTCTCTAGAGTTGATTGATCAACATAAATAGCTATTTTCTTGTGAATGTCAGAAAAAGGCTGGCTGTGAGAGCATATTTTATGGATAGAGAAAATTCAAAAGAATTGATCGAGTGGATAATTATGGTCTCTCTTTTTTTCTCTTTTTTTTTATTTTAAAGAGGACATGCTTGTCAGGAATGAGCATGTACACTTCTTGAAATTGACAAAAAAATGTAGCGCTTTACGAGTGGATGCATGTGCCAATGGATATTACGTAAGATAACTGTACCAATTGGAACATCAGCTGGAGTCTCGAGGTAAACAACACCTCCTTCTGAAATGCATTTGCTGCTCTCCTGATAGACACTGACAAAAATCAAACATATAAGAGGATTTTTTTTTTTCAATCCAATTAAACCTTTTTTTTTTGTTGGATAATGATCACGATGAGGACATACACATTGTTATTTTAAAATAAGTCGCATGTTTTTTTAGCCTAAGGACACATCTGGGCAAATAAATTAGAATACATGTTTTTGTCAGATAGTTTCAATGCAGTTCATCAGGGCCGGCGGAGACGGGGGGCCTGGGGGGCCGGCCCCCCAACTTTTTTGCCAGAAATTTTAATATTTTCTAAGGGAAAAAAGGGAAAAGAAAGAAAAAGAAGAACGGGAAGAAGAGGCAAAATGTGTTTAAAATACACTACCTTCGGGTTCATTATAAGCCATTTTTTATGCTCGCGCATCGCGCTCGCAGTTAGATTCTCTCAATAAAGCGCGCCTCACACTGTGCGATTTGCTGCGATGCGATTTTTGGAATAAATGACAATTTTCCTTAAATGTGACATTTTCCAACATGCAAAAATATCTCATGAGATGCAGAAAATGTATAAAAACAACGTAAGCGAAATTTTGTTCCAAATTCGAGCCGGTAATTGTGAGTAAATGTCAAATTAGCTTAAAATCACAGGATCGTTGTGACGTCACTGCGATATGGAAACAATTTGATTTTATACACAGAAGGGAGTTCGCAATCGCCGTGACTTATAATTTTATTACCCAAAGGAATACCAAGAAATTTGGCCGGCATTAATTTCCATGTTTGAATGTCCATATCAAATGATATAACAGTTTCCTCAAAAATCGCATCACAGCAAATCGCACAGTGTGAGGCCGGCTTTAGGCTCATTGACTGATCCCTTATGGCCCATATTAGTATGGTTATGTAAATTTTTCTACTTGCACTTGGCCCTCGCAATTTATTTTTGTTAAAATTGAGGTGATCTTGACCCATACAAGAATTCCAACAAAAAGAGATATGATGGAAAATGTGCGTAAAATATACGGTCGTATTATGTGTCATTATAAACCAAAATTTTCAGCTCGCGCTCGCAAATTCCTCTCAGAAAGACTGATCCCTGACATCGCAAAGTGAAGTGATGGATGTCAATTTTCCAAATCTTGAATACACTACCTTTGGTTAATTATAAGTCAAAATTTTCGGCTCGCACTTTGCGCTCGCAAACTTTTCTTTAAAAAGCCCATTGACTGATCCCTGGCGTCCCAAATAAATAATGTTATGTACAATGTTATGTACAATTTTCTGCTCGCGTTTCGCGCTAGCAATTTATATTTGTTAAAATGAAGGTGATCGTTACCATATGAAAACGTTGGGGCTTCTTTCTAGGAAAACCATTTTCACGCACCGATTGTCAATGGAAGGAATGCCCGAAAAACGGGAGTTTTGTTGAATATACTGGAATAAAAAAAAATCGAGAAGATCATTTACTTAGTTACACAGGTTTTATGAGGGTTAATGTATATAAAACAAGATAAAACCTTGGGAAGAATATTTTTTTACCCCTAACCCTCGCGTTTTGAGCTTTAAAATCTCCCATTTTAGTCATTTTTGGGTCGTTTTTCTGTGTGAAAATGATATTTTGGTCAAACAGCAGTCACTAAAAGCTTTCTGTAAAATTCAGCAGCGCATCGATTTCCTAGTTACGCTGAGTGAAGTAAATATATTAAATTCTCTTTCCAATGATTTTAACTTCTTTGTGATTGGTCAATATTTTCCCCCGCGTTTTTGATATCATAAAAAAAAATATCATGATAAAATACTTCGATCCTGACTGCACAGCTTGCACTCTCCTTTTACACGGTCTTTATTCAGGGCATTGTTATCGCGATATCGACGGTCAGACGTAGAGAGAGTCTATACCCAGTACACACATTTCCCGTAAGATTCTTTCTGGTCGTTAGTGCACTGTAGTGGAACTGTGCGTGTTTGGTATAAAATAACACTGTCCTTTTTGATTGTTCACGTTTTCATATGCTAGTAACATAATTCAAACAAAAATAGGCCTACATAAGAGGGGGAAATCTGCTTAAAATATACGGCCTTATTTGTGTCATTATAAGCCAAAATTTTCAGCTCGCGCTCGCAAATTCCTCTCAGAAAGACTGATTCCTGACATCGCAAAGTGAAGTGATGGATGTCAATTTTCCAAATCTCGAATACACTACCTTTGGTTAATTAAAAGTCAAAATTTTCGGCTCGCGCTTTGCGCTCGCAAACTTTTCTTTAAAAAGCCCATTGACTGATCCCTGGCGTCCCAAATAAATAATTTAATGTACAATGTTATGTACAATTTTCTGCTCGCGTTTCGCGTTAGCAATTTATATTTCTTAAAATGAAGGTGATCGTTACCTAGTAACACAATTCAAACAAAAATAGGCCTACGTATATAAGAGGGGGGAAATCTGCTTAAAATATACGGCTTTATTTGTGTCATTATAAGCCAAATTTTCTGCTCGCGCTCGCAAATTCCTCTCAGAAAGACTGATTCCTGACATTGCAAAGTGAAGTGATATAGGATGTCAATCTAGAATACACTACTTTCAGTTAGTTATAAGTCAAAATTTTCGGCTCGCGCTTCGCGCTCGCAAATTTCTCTCAGACGGGATGACAAGTTTCAAAATGTGTCGAGAACACATTACCTTCAGGTCATTATAAGCCAAAATTTTCGGCTCGCGCTTTGCGCTCGCAAATTTCTCTAGAAAAGTTTATTATACTGACCCCTGACTTCGCGCTCGAATATGGTCTGCTCAAATTTCTCTTAGAAAAACTGACTCCTGACATCGTAAAGTGAAGTAACGGGATGTAAATTTTCAAATTATGTCTAGAATACACTATACATTAGGTCCGTTAAGCCAAAATTTTCGGCTCGCGCTTCGCCCTTCGCAAAGTTTTCTAAAAAAAAAAAGTACATTGACTGATCCCTGGCGTCCCAAATATGTAATGTTCTGTAAAATTTTTTGCTCGCGTTCGCAATGTATTTTTTTAAAATGAAGGTGATCGTTATTTAGTAAAAGAATTCAAACCAAAATACGTAAAAGCCTCGGGGAAATGTACGTAAACTATAAGGCCTTTGCATCATTGTACGCCAAAATTTTCATCATGTGTCTCAGATGGGATGGTAATCATCAAAATATGTTTAGAATACACTACTTTCAGGTAATTATAAGCAAAAATTCTCGGTTCGCGCTACGCGCTCGCAAATTTCTCTACAAAATTCATTATACTGACCCCTGACTTCGCGCTTGAATATGATCTGCTCGTTCACGAAGGTGCATTTTTTCGCATTTCGAACCCCCCCCCCCTGTAAAAATCCTTATTATTCGGGCCTAATATGTTCGCATGAATTCTTCTCAAACTTGGGCCCCCTCACTTTTGAAAACGCTCCGCCGGCCCTGTTCATTGAGCTCATTAAATGAAAAGATATTTGTTCTCACTCCAATTTTTTTTGCTGTACGTTCTTTCAATATCGATGTATCACGTACAGTATAATGTTATTTACTCATTCATAAGTGATGCACACTATTGAGCTACATAAATACACTCTCCGTCATAAAGGTGGAATATTTTTTGTTACCGCTCTAGCAATATGATTTTGCTTTGGCTTTAATTTCTTGAATATGTTTGCCCTTGCATTTATTTCTTTCTTATTACATCTTGAACATTCTCTCATTTTCAAAAATGTTTTGTCAACCCCCAGGATGCCCATTTTGGTCATTTTGTCTTATTTTGGGGCCCCTTTTTGTTTACCCGGCCGATCAAGCCCCCCTCAGTCCTGCCCCAGGAAATGCGTCTGAGGTGTATTGTTTATATTGCTTATTAAGTTAAATCTAGATTTATGGGGACAGGCTTAGGTCTCTTGTCTAGGGAGGGGTTAAAGTAAAAAGTGTGATTGGTGAAAATTCGGAATATTTTATTCCACCTCTATGTTAAAAACAAAAGAAATAAAAAATGACCTTTAACCCTGAATTATTATCATTTTTCCCTTATTTCTTTTTTAGCCTTGATGACAAGGTTGTAAATGGTAACTATAGATAATAGTTTATTTTGATTTATGTTTGGCTGAGATTTTACAATACAATTTTGGGAAGATAGAAATTTCCATGGGGTAAAAATGAAAAAAAAATCAATGGTGAACCCCCATCAAAATAAATTTTGACCCCTCCCCTAGACAAAAGAGTCGAGCCTGTAATCATAAAACTAGACTTAACTCAAAGAACAATGACAATTCTTCACCTCAGACGTGTTTATTTGGGAGTAGGACTGATGGGGCCTTGGTGGGTCACGTAAACAAAAAGGGGCCCCAAAAATAAGAAAAAACTACAAAAATGGCCATCTTTTGGAAGAAAAATCCCCGGGAAGGGCTGGAGAAGCGTCCAAGATATAGCCAGGATCACAGAAAGTGAAAGCGGTAGCAAACACATTCAAGTAATTAAAGCCGGATCAATGTCGCTTGAGCCAGAAAAAAATATTCCACCTTTATGACGAACAGTGTACATAAAACAAGAACTACTAACAAACAGAATGAAACAAATTAAAAATCCCATTAAAAAAAAAAGGAATATCCTAGGATTTAACCCTATCAAGACACACAAAAAAAAGGGGGGGGGGGTGGGGGCACATTGTGCCCCCCCCCCCCATACCAAACTTTTCTACGACATTTATTTACGCTTCGATCATTTTCGACAAAACTTGGTGACTTTTCCTCAAGTTCATTCACGTTCATTTTGATACATATTTTGTGGGGTGTGATTTTCCGTGTTGCCATGGCAACCACAAAATGGCCACCAAGTTTATCCAATATTTTTGGACAACATTTTTTATATTCAAAGTTATAAACAATATTAGGGTGTGACCAATTGGGTTTCTTTATTCAAATTGAATTGAAATAACATTCCAGACTGAGTACCACTCTTCTTTTTTGTTTTTGTTTATTTTCATGTGAAAAATGGCGCCAAAATTAATACTAGAAAATATTGCAAAGTGAATTCTTTCACATTTCTAATTTCTAAAATTCGTTTATCCTTCGAAATTCACAGAATATGACTATTTCTTATTATATAGTAACTTTGCATAAATAAACGGTGAAAATAAGTACCCCCAAAAAATTAAAATGTAATTCTTTTAGTTACCGAAAACGCCCTCTGTTGGTGAAGTTGAATGTTCTTATCTGAGAGCATAAAACGCGCCCATTTGGCAACCTTGATCATTTTAAATAGATGACTGAGAAATGTGTGAATCATAAAACACATTTGTAATAGTCCCCCGTCATCAAACTGTGATTTTAGAGAGGTAAAATTATTTAATTAAGATTTGGAGCATTTTTCTATGTATTTCTTTATCTAAATGCACATAGCGCCCCCATATGATGACCTTGGAAATTTTTCAGTTGTACCAAGTTGTAGAGCTTGAGTTACTCTATCATCATGCCCAATATATTTTTTTTGTTTTGTAATATTCTTTATTGTATTCATTCAATACATCAAATAAAATTATACATGTACATGTGTCTGTATTGCATTATATCATTCAATACATAATATCGAATTATACATCATTTAACTATATAACATAATTCAAAACTCACTAAATAGAATCAATTCATACAAATTGTGATATATAAACTTATTGGAACCAATTACAGAGTACAAAATACAGTAATCTCAATTATATTGAATGAATTATTTTTGTTATAACACCCCTCCCCCCCTGGCCCTCTATATTTTGTTTTGCAGTACTACTATCTCAGTCTATTACATATTATAATTTATAACATATTGGAGCAAAGTACAGACTACAATAAACTTCAGTTATAGCGAATGAAATGAAATAAAGCTTGTATACCCCTACCCCCGTTAAAAACAAACACAAAACAAAAAACACAAAACAAAACAAATACAGGACAAAGACAATAACAAAAAGACGCGGGATGTCTATGGCAGTCGAGACGGGTCAATCACACACAGCAATGAAAACGGGCTACCCCCTTCTTTCCTCATCCCTTGCATTTTCTTGCATATTGTCCATGTTTACCTTGAGATGTTCCCATTTTTTATAGTGGAACGTCAACGTATTTCGTTCAGTAGCACTCTTTTTTTCTTCCTGTTTACTTTTAAATATTTTCTCTCTTATTTCTTCAATACTTGGAGGTTTCTTTTTTTCCCTACTAATATATATCAAATACTTAATTAATAAAACCACGTGATTAATCATTTGCCTATCTTCGATTATTCCGTCTTATCCAATGTGAACTTCCTTCCAGCTCATATTTTTAAGGATTGGAATATCCAAACTATCACTACATTGATCCCATAAATTTCTCACCATTTCACATTCCAAAAATATGTGCCTATATGTTTCCTCTTCTTTTCCACAAAATGAGCATTTATCACTTGAGAAAAATTGAAACCTGTATAAATAACGATTGACATTAGCAATTTTATAAAGTAATTTGAATTGAAACTCTCTTAGTTTATTATCTAAAGTACTAATTCTTGGTCGGACAAAAACCTTTTCAATTTCTTTAAGCGACAGATTGTATGATGAATGTAAATTCTGAAAACTTACAGGGACGTCTTGCATTTTGTGTATGCATGCCCTGTAAAGATTCTTCGAACAAACCGATTCAAATTGGAATGATTTCTTTGTGAACATAAATTCTATTTTTAGATCATGAAATGAAATTTGCCTCTTTGTTAAATAGATTTTTCCATTCCTCAGGTATATTACCATAGATTTCTTTAAGCATTGACATTTCCTCTTCTTCTAGTCCCATATATCTGAAATAAGTGTCCGACTTTAATTTTCGTTTTTTTATCTATAATATGGTACAATCTGTAAGTATTTTTTAAGAAAAGATTTTCATTAAAGTATGTTTTTCCACTGTTGTGTATAAACTTATTATTAAAAAAAATTTCATTCCATTTGTGAGTTGTATCTTTTTTAATAAAATCATTCATATCTAACCAAATATTCAATAAATCCCGATAGTATTCTGGTAATTGTATATCGATCCCGTTAGGTAAATAGTTACAGTAAAAAATAAGATTTCCTCCGAAAGGTCTCATTAAAAATTTGAAATAATTTTTCCATTTAACTTTCTGGTTTCCTGTTACCATTTTTTTAATCCACATTACCTTTTGTACTTTCACAAAAAGATGAAAGTCGAGCATTTTTAATCCTCCTTGCTTGTAATCAAAATACATCGTATTCTTTTTAATTTTGTCTTTACCTCGCCATAGAAAATTAAAACAGATCTTATTAATTTTTTTATAACCCATTCAGGCACTGGATTAAAAGAGCTTACATAGATTAGTTTTGAATATGCGTATGTTTTCAGTAAATGAATTTCCCCTATCAAAGTAAGATCTCTTTGTTTCCACCAATTTACCAATTTCTTTAGTTTGCTTAATATTTCTTTGTAATTCATCTCTTTCGCCACATTGGGATCTAATGTAAAATATATACCGAGTATTTTTTAAATGTGTGCCTCCTTTCCAAAAGGATACACAGTCGCAGAACCAACAGAAGATCCTAAGGGCAAAATGAATGTTTTATTTCCATTAATCTTTAGTCCTGATATTTTCCTAAAATTTTCCATGATTACCTCTATTCTATTAATCGAGTTTATATCTCTTACATAAATTGACATGTCATCTGCAAATATAATGATCATATTTATTTCTGTTTCTTCAAAACAAATACATTTTACCAAGTTATCATTTCTAATGCAGTGAGTTAAGCATTCTATGCATAAAATAAATAAATATGGAGATAATGGATCTCCTTGTCTTACACCTCTTTGAACTTTAAAGTATCCGGTTGATTTACCTCCATTAAAATTCACGAAACATTGGCCCAAACCCGAAGGAAATGAGCACTTTCTGAAGAAAACTATGTGAAATCGAGTCGAAAGCTTTTACATAATCTATTGCCACTAGGTACCCTGGTATGTTTAAACAAGAAGTATGAAAAATCAAATCATTGATTAATCTGATTGCATCACCGATGTTTCTATCTTTTAAATAACCTACTTGATCGACTGACACAATTTCATTCAAAACTTTTTTTTAAATTCTTTTAGAAAGTATTTTGGTAATAATCTTATAATCTACATTGAGTAAAGAGATAGGTCTATAATTACTAATAAACTAGCAGCAGTGCCCGTAGCAGCACAGGGGGTTAGGCACATAATTCTATTTCATTTGGATTGTTAAATATAGAAATTTAATACCGACATTAAAAAAAAAAAAAAAAAAAAAAAAAAAAAACACGATTTTCACCCGACCCACGCCCATTTTTTTTTCTTTTTTGAAAATATATAAATAAAGAAGGAATATTATGTTACCATAATTACATATAAAAATGTTTCGATACCATGCCAGCAGTCCACCATTTTCATTACCTTTCCCTTTCTCTATCTTTCCGCTATACTTTCCCCTAATTTGTTTTAAAAAGAATGATATCGGCCTGCAAGAAGGTCGCATACCAATCATAGGGGATTGAGTTAAGTCCGTCCATTGGGTTTTTATTCTTTCCTCCCATTTTTTTTTTTAAATTTAATTTCTATTTTTATTTCTATATTTTATATTATTT
>CALNVZ010003267.1:0-11320 GCA_940671915.1 Paracentrotus lividus
TAGTAATTAATACAATTTTGAATTTCTCCATTATTAAAAAATACTTCTTTTTTTTTTTTAAGAAAAGTTTTTCTTTTTGTTTTAAAAAAATATATAGTAAATAATTTTAAAAAATAAAGTATAATTTAAATGAATAAATTTAAATTATATTAAAGTAGATAAGTATAAAATAAAAAAATAAATAATAAAATATAAAATATATAAAGAAATATTTTTTTTTCTTTTAAAATAGTTTTTTATTTTTGTTAATGAAATAGTTTATTTGAGTATATCAAAATTATTAAAATATTATATGAAAATAATAATTTTTTTTTTTTTTTTTTTTTTTTCATTTTTTTTTTTTTAAAAATTTAATAAAAGTAAAATATAATATAATAATAAAATAAAATAAAAAAATTCAAATTTAATAAGAATATTTATTAAATTTATATATATATATTTTATAGTATAGTAATATTTTCTAAAAATATAATAAAAATTAAATGAAATATGATATAGATAATAAATTATAAATATTTAATTAAATGTAAATTCGAAACAATAAAAATAAAATATTAAAATAAAATTTTTTATATTATATTAAAAATATAAATTAATTTTTTTTTTTTTTTTTTTTTTTATAAAAAAAGATATAAGCTAAAAAATTTAAAATAATGTTTTTAGAATAAATAAAAAAAAAAAATATAAAAAAAGAAAAAATAATAAAAAATAAATAAATTATAAATTAGATAATAAATGTTTTTTTTTTTTTTTTGAGAAAATATAAATATATTAAAATAATATAAAAATATTTAAAGAGTAGTATATTAGATAATGAAAATATTGTATAAGAAAAGATAATAATTAAATAAAATAAAATAAATATAATTTAATAATATATAATTAATTATGTAAATAGTAAGATTAAAATTAAGAAATTGAATATAAGATATATATAATAAATTAAAATAAAATAGAGATAATAATTATTTCTTTTTGTATATAATGAATTTAGTAATGTAAGATATATAAGTTAAATTAATATTAAAAGAAAAAGCATTAAAAAAAATATTAGTAATAATTAAAAATAATTTTTTTTTGTGTTATTTTTTTTTTTAAAAAGTAAGTATTGTTTTTTTTTTAATATAATGAGAAGTAAATAATATAATAGATTAATTTGAAATTTTTTATATAATAATTTTAATAATATAAAATTAAAATAAAAAGATAAGATAATAAAATATAAAGAAGATTTATATATGAATTGATTAAAAAATTAAATAATAATAATAATATAATTTATTAAAATAAAATAATAATAAAGAGAGAAAAATAATATAATAAAAAAAATAAAGTTAAATAAAGTATAAGATATAATAAAATAAAAATTTTTAATTTTTTTTTTGTTTTAAAAAATAATAAAAAAAAAATAGTATATGATGAAAAAAATATTATTTGTTATTATATTAAAGATATTTTGTATTTAAATAAATATGATTTGTTTTTTTTTTTTTTGTTGTTTTAATATTTTTTAAAAATAAAAAAAATAAAATTAAAACAAAAAAGAAAATATATAAAATAAGATATTTTTAGTAAAATAATTTTATTATTTATTTAGAAGAATGAGAGAATTAAGTATAAATAAAGATTTAATTTTTTTTTTTAAAATAATTTAATTAATCTTTTTATTAAAAAAGAATAGTATATAATAATTAAATTAAGTATGAATAGAATGTAAATAAATAAAATGAAAATATGTAAAATATTTTTTTTATTTTTTTAATAGGATAAATAATAAATGATATAAATAAGATATTAATTTATTAATATATGAAAAATGAATTCCTTAAATAAAAAATATAATAATAGAATAATATAAAATAATATAAAATTTAAAATTAATAAAAAATTAAATAAAAATTTTTTATAAAATAATATAAAAATGAATATTATTTTATAAAATTATAATAGTAGTATTAAATATAATGAGAAATAATTAATTATAATATAATATAGAAATATAAAGAAAGAAAGATAAAAATGTAAAAAATATTAATATACAAAATAAATAAAAAATATTTTTCTTATTTTTTTGTCTTTTTATAAGTTAATATTAATAGAAATGAAAAGATTTATTTTATTTATAAATATAATATAATTATAGTAAAATAAAAATAAAATATAAAAGATAATAATTATGTTAAGTATAGAAATAATATAAATAATTAATAATTAATTAAATATAATAAATTTTTTATATATTTGTTAATAAGATATAAAATAAAAGTGTATAATAAATAAGAGATAAATAAGAATATTAAAATTATATATAAATTGTGTAAAATAATAATAATAAAATTAAATAAATGTATAAATAGATATAAAAGATAAATTTAAAATGTTTTTTAAATAGTTAAAAATTATAATATATAATATATTATTAGAAATAGTAATTGTTAGAATAAAAATAAAAAAATTAGATATCAACATATTATATTAAATTATATTATGAAAGTATAATAAATTTAAATAATTTAATATTATATATAAAATATAATAGATAATAAATTATTGTTTTTAATAATGAAAAAATATAAAATATTTTTTTTATATAAAAATAATAAAAAAATTTAATAGATTATTAAAATAATTAAATATTTTTATAAATATATCATATATAATTTTTTTTTTTTTTTTTTTTTTTTTAAAAATTAATAAAAAAGTATAAAATTATAAATAAATAAGAATAAAATTAATTTATATAAATAATATGTAAATAAATTGTGTTTTTTAATATAAAGAATAATAAAAATATAAAAGATAGAATATTTTTTTAAAATAATTTGAAATAATTTAAAAATATGAAAAATATAATTTCTTTTTTAGATAGAACAATATAAATAAGTTTTAAAAATTTAATTTTGTTTTTTTTTTATTTTTATATAAATATAAAATAAATTATAAATATATTAGAATGTTAAATTAAAAATAATTTATAAATCTTTTTTTATATTAGTATAAAAATATATGAAGAATAAAATAGTATTTAATATAAATTATAAAATGATAAAGATTTAAATAAATATTAATAAAAAAAAAAATAATAAATTAGATTTTTTTTTAAAAAGAAATTTAAATAAAATGTAAATAAAAATTAAATAAATGTATATTTTTTTTTTCTTTTTTAAATGATATAGATTAATGTTTTTATTTTTTGTTAAAAATTATAAAGATAAAATATAAAATTTATAAATAATAAAAAGATAAAAAATAGGTATTATAAATAATAAGTAAGTATGAAGGATTAAATGATTTTTAAAATAGTGAATTATATTAAGTAAGCATATTAGAATTCAATATATAGTGTTAAATATGAATAATTGATGTAGAATATAAATTTATAAATATGTTAAAATAATATGTGTGAAAAAAAGTAGTAAAATATAAAAGAGAATATATATAATATAAAAAAGTATAAAAATAAATATATTAAAGATTAGATATAAGAATAATATGATTTAAATGAAATATAAAAATATATTTTTCAGAGAATATTTTTTTGTTTAAATAAAATGAATGATTAATAGATTTTTAATGTAAATAAAATGATATTTTTTATGAAATAATTTGTAATTATTTAATTTTTTGTAATTATATTTTTTTTTAAATTTATATAATTTAAGAAAGTATTTCATTACATATTAAATACAATTTTGTCTTAAAATAAATAAAAAAAAGAAGAAATTATTAGAAAAAATAATTAATAATAATAAATATTAAGTATAGAATTGTATAGTAATAAATAATATAAGATAAATAATTAAATGTAGATATGTATTTTTCTGTTTTAAATAATAAGAATAATGAAAGTTGTGATAAAGTTTTTGAAAATAATTTAAAATAATTAATATATATTATAAATTAAAAATAAAGATCTTGTGTTTATTTTTTTTAAAAAAATTATAATGTATGTTAATTTATAAATTAAGTAAAGATATATGTAAATAATATTTATAATAAATTATTAAATTTAATAAAAAATATAAAAATATATAAATTACTAATAGATAGATTAATATATAAAAAATTTTAGATATATTTTTAAAAAAATTATAAATTTTTTATTTGTTTTTTTTTTTTTTTTTTTTTTTTTTGTTGTAAAAAAGAAAAAAAAAATTTATTTTTGTTTTTTTTTTTTAAAAAGATAGAAATTAATAAAAATAAAGAATAGATAATGATATATAATTTAAATATAAATATTAAAAAAATATATATTATAATTAATAAAAATTAAAAATTTTCTTTTTTTTTTAAAATAAAAAAAATAAAGAATAAAAAAATAAAAATAAAGAAATTATAATATAATAATAATGTTAAATATATAAGAAATATAAATTATAAATTATGATATTCAATAAAAAAATAAAAATTTTTTTTTTTTTATTTAAAAAAAAATTTTGATATATTTTTTTTTTTTTAAAGAATAATTTTTTTTTGTTAAATTTATAAAAATATAAATATAAAATTAAAATATAGTATTATTATTATATTTTTGTTTTTTTTTTTTTTTTTTTTTTTTTTTTTTAAAAAGTATTTTTTGTTTTTTTTTTAATAAAACATATATTTTATTTTTTATTAAAATTTTTTTTTGTTTGATTCTTGTTTTAAGATTTTTGTTTTTTTTTAAAAAATATTTTGAATAGAAAATAAGAATTAAAAAAAAAAAATATTTCTTTTGTGTATTTTTAAATAAAATAAATTAATAAAAATAAGAAAAAAATAATTGTTTATAAGATCTAAAAGAATGAAATAATTTAATATAATGTAGATTATATTTTTTAAAAATAATAATTTTTTTTTATATGATTTTATAGAAATAAAATTTGTTAGATAATAATAAGATATGATATATAAAAGTATAAATCAAGTAGTATAAATTTTTAATAAATTATTTCTTTTCTTTTTTAAAATAAAAAAATGATTAAAAAATGATATTAAATTATAAGAAAAAAAGTAAAGAATAAATATTAATTAAATTTTCTTTTTTTATTTGTGTTTATTTTTTTTTAAATAAATTTATTTTTTTTTTAAAAAATAATATAATGAAAAATAAAATAAATAAAATAAGAAATAAGAGATACCTCACATATATATAAAAGAAATTAAAATAAAATAGATTTTTTTTATTTTTTTTTTTTTAAATTAAAAAAAAAATTTTAAAACATTTTATGAAATTAGATAATATATAAATGATTTTTTTTTTTAAATGTTAATTTTTAAGATTTTTTTTTTTTTTTTTTTGTTATATATAGAATTATCAAAAATTTAAGAGAAATAATATAATAGACACAGTTTTAAAATAAAATAATTATGTATTTATGAAATAAAGAAAAAAAGAATAATAAGTTTATATATTTATGTTAAAATAATGTAGAATAATATAGATTATAAAATAAGTAAAATAATAGTGTTATATATAAAATTAAAATAAATAAGTTGAATAATAAAAATTATAATACAAAAATAAAATAAAATATTAATAAAAAATAAAATAAAAATATAATGAAAAAATAAAATATACATATATATTAATAAATAATTATAAAAATAAATATTAAAATATTAAATAAATGAAAAAATATGAAATTAATATGTAAAATAAGATAATTTAATGATATTAAAATAAATAATTAAAAAATAAATAATAAAATAAAAAATAATAATATATGAAAAAGATTAAAATGTGAATAATTAGAAAATATATTAAAAATAAAATGTTGTATATTTTTTTTAATAAATATATAGAATATATAGATATATTTGAAATAAAATTAATTTATTTTTTTTTTGTTTCTTATAAAATAAATTTTTGTTTTTTTATTAAAATGATTTAATAAATAAAAAATAATGCTATAAATAATATAAATTAATGAGATAAATATATATTTTTGTTTTTTAAATAAGGTGATAGCAAAGTGTTAAAAATAATATATATAATAATTATAAATAAAAGTAAATTTCTTTTTTTTTTTTATAAATTATATAAAATATATATAATAATTGATATAAGAATGATGATAATTAAAAATAAATAATAAAATGATTTTGTAAAAATTTATAAATTTTATAATAATATATAAAAAATAATTTTGTTTAAATTAGAAATTATAATATTAAATATTTATTTAAAAAATGATTTTGAAAAATATAACAAAATATATATGATATATAAAAAAAATAATTAGAAATTAGTAATTGAAAAGAAAAAAATATATAATAAAAAGTATTAAAATAAAAAATATTATATTATCATTTTAAAAAAAATATTAAATGTATTATTATAAAATAAAAAATTGTTGATTATATATTTAAAAAATAGAAAATTAAATTCTTGTTTTATAATTATATTATAAAAAGTGTATACTAAAAAAGAAAATATTTAATATAAAAAAAATTAAAAAATATAATATTATTAATATAATAATTAAATAATATTAAAAAATAATGTAAAAAATTTTTTTTTTGTAATAGTGAATAAAAATATAGATAAATAAAGAATAATAGAAGTAAAATATGAAATGAAAAGTAATAGATTTAAAATATTAAAAAATAGATTTTTTTTTTTTTATAAATATTTCTTATTTGCTTCTTCTTTTTTTTTTCTTTTTTTTTTTTTTTTTTTTTTTTATATGATAATAATAAATAAATAAATAATTAGATATATTTTATAAAAAATTTAAATATTTAAAAGAATAATCTAAGAAAATAGATTAATATAATAATAAAAAAAAAAAATAATATGAAACATATATTTTAATATTAAGGATAAAATAAAAAAAAAAAATATTTTTTATTTGTTTTTTTAATATTTGATGTGAGTATTATATTTATTTGTTTGATGTCGTTAATAGTGAATTAATTATTTATTATTAATATTATTATTTTGATTTATTATGTATTTTAATCGTTAATGATATTAGCAATATTGTAATAATAAAAATTTTTTTAGAATAAATATAAATAACCATTAAAATTGTATTAAATTGATTATAAATAATAAAATAAAAAATAATTTTAAGAAGAGAGTAAAAATTAAATTATAAAAATTAGTTTAATAATTTAAAAATAGATATATTATAAAAATAATAAATAATATAAAGAAATATTTTATTTTTTTTAAAAACTAGAAAATAAATGTCTTTTTTTTAAATAAAAAATTACAAATATATAAATAAAAACGATAAAAAAAAATTTAAAAAAAAAAAAAAATAGTTATATTTTGTTTTGTTAATAAATAAAGACAAAATATAAAAAAATTATAAATAGATAAATAAGTAATAATTTAAAAATAATAAATTAAATAATTTTTTTTTTTATTTTAAGATAATAATTTTAAAAATCATATAAGATAAGATTAAGAATAGAAGATAATTAATAAGTATAATTATAAAAATATTAAAATGTAAAGAAAATAGAAATAAAAAAATATATTATATAATAATATATTTTTTTTTTTTTTTTTTAATAGAATTGTTTATAATTTTAATTAAAAAATAAATATTTTTAAGAAAATATATTTTTATAATATAAATATAAATAAATATGTAAAAATGAAAGAATAATATTAATAAAATATCATTTTTTTATAATATAATTATTTTGTTTTTTTTTTTTAAATTAATTATAATAAAATTATTAGATAATTATGTTCTGTTTTAATATAAAATAATTTTTTATTTTATTAATGTAAATTAAAATAAGTAAGACTATGGAAATAAAGCTAATAGATTTGTGTTTTTTGTTTTTTTCTTTTTTGTTATTTCTTTCTTTTTTATTTTTTTTTCTTTTTTTGTTGTAATATAATAATAATATGAATGAATATTGAAAAATTAATTTTTTTTGTAATAATAAAGAAAATAATTAATTTAAGAAAATTAATTATAAAATAAAATTGAATAATAAAAAAATTTAAGTAAATAAAATTAATATAAAAATAAAATGTATTTAATAAAAGATTTAAATTAAAAGATTAAATATAAAAATATGATAGATATTTTTAAATTTTGAAAAATAAATTAAAGAATAAATAATATTGTTTTTTTTAGAGATATAATTAATTAAAGAAATAATATAAAATTAAATTAAATAAATATAATTTTTATTTAGTATAAATCATCTTAAATTTATTTTTATAAGTATTAGATAATAAAAGGAATTAAATTAAAAAATAAGAATTATAATATAAAAAAATTTAAAGAAATTAAGAATGAAAAAAAAAAAAATTATCGTAAGCATAATATCAAATTAAAAATATAATAAAATTAAAATAAATAAAAGATAAATATAAATAATACAAAGTTAAATAAGAATATTAATAATAAAAATAATATAATTTAAATAAGTATGTTTTTTTATTTTATATAAATAAAATGAAAATTAATATTTACATAATATAAGTAAATATAATAATTAAGAAAAAAATTTAAAATATGTGTCTGTTAAATTTTTTAAATAAATATTAGATATTTTTTTTGTTTTTTTTTTTTTCTTGATGAAATAATTGTCTTGTTTTATTTTTTATTATTTTTAATTTTTTTTTTATATAATTGATTTAGTTATTATTTTTTACAATTGACATAGTTTAATAAGAATAAAAAATATATAAAATTTATGATAATACTAAAATAATTTGAGATTAAAGAGAAATAAAATATATAATTATAAAGAAATTTTAAATATAAAATTAATATTTTAATGATGAAATTAAAAAATTATAATAATATTATAAAATTAAGAAAATTAAAGGAATGATAATATAAATATTTGAATATTATAAATAGATTTTTTTTTAAATTAATTATAAAATAAATATGAAGCAAAGTATAAATAAGTTAATAGAAATAAAGATAAAAAGTAATTAAAATAAATAAGAGACAATAAATATATTTTTTTTTTTTTTTTTTTTTTTTTTTTTTTTTTTTGAAAAATAAAATAAGTAGTAAAAAAGAAATTTTTGTTTTTTTGCTATAATATAAATTTTGTAATATTAATTAAAAATTTGGAGTTTTGTTATATTATCATGATGATAAAATTATAAAGAATAAATGTTTAATATAGAAAGAATATATTGTAAAAAGTAAATATTAATATATGATAAATAAAAAAATAAATAGAAATTTTACATTTTTTTTTGTGTTAAGTAATAAGATAAATAAATAATAATAAAAATATAATAAAGAATAAAATAATAATAAAATATTTGTTAATAACGTTTTTGTTATAATAAGTATAAAACGAAAATGTATCTTTTTTTTAAAAATAAATATAAATAATGATAAATAAATAATAAAAAATTTTATTCTCTTTTTGAAAATATAAGAAATAATTAATAAATTAATAATTAAAGATATTTTTATTTAAAATGTAAAATGGTTATAATATAAATAAGTACAAAAGAAGAAATAAAAATAATGTTTATAAAAATATAATGAAAAATAAAATATAAAAATATTAAAAAAAATAATTTAAAAAATAAAATTATAAAAGTAATATTTATATAATAGATATAATCTTTTTAAAGGTAAAGTATAAAATAATATAAAATAAATAATTAATAATATATAAGGAATTAAAATTATTAAGATTTATAAAGAAGATTAAATATATAAATATATAATTTATAATAATAAAATATGAATAAAATTAATAATAAATTAATTTATATAAATAAAGAATTATAATAATAAAATAAATATAAAAACAAATATAAATGAAGAAATAAAAAAATATAAATTACATAAAAGTTATTTTCTTTTTTTTTTATGATTTTGTATTTTTTTTTTATAAAAAATCATGATATAAGATATGTTTCTTTTTTTTTTTATTGATAAATGAATTAAATAGATTAAAAAATTAATAATTTTATTTTTTTTTCTTTTTTTTTGTTAAAATAAAAATTTTTTTTTTGTTTTTGATATGAATTAGATAATTAATAAGAAATATAGATTAATAGTTATTTTAGAAATAAAGAATGTTAGTTTTTGTTGTAATTTGTATTATTTTTTTTAAATAATTTTTAAAGTAAAAAAGAAATTGATAATAATTTATAATATAACAGTATATAAAAATTATTAAAAATAAAAATATAAGATTTTTTTTTTTTGTTGTTTAAACATAATAATTATAAAGTAATAAAATTTAGATTAGATTTTTTAAATATTGTAAAAAGTAATATAATAAAATAAATACGAGTTAATTTAGTAGAATATAAGAATATAGAATAATTTAAATTGTTTCATTTTTTTGAATTAAAATATTAAGTTTATATAGAATAAAACTTAAATAATTTAAATATAGATAAATAAATATAATAGTTTGATTTTAATATAAATGAGAATTTCTCGTGTTATCATGTTGTAATAAAAAATAAAATAAAATATTAATAGATAGATAATTTAATAATTTAATGTATATATAAATTTAAATATTTTTTTTTTGTTTTTGATAATATATAATAATATTAATATATAAGATAGTAAAATATCAGTTTTAATTGTCTTTTAGTATTATAATAAATATGTATTGTAAATAAATAAATTATAGAATAAAAAATAATATTTATAAAATGTAATAAATCATAAGAATATTTATTTTCTAAAAAATAAAAAGTTTGTTTTTGATAAAATAATATAAGATAATATAATTATTAAATAAATTTTTTTTATAATAAAAAAGTAATAAAAAATTAAAATTAATAGAAAAATTATGAATAAATATAATATAAATTAAATTAAAATAATATAAGTTAATTAATATAGAAAGATTTTTTTTTATATAATAAAATTAAATATTTTTTATTAAATAAATTAAATAATTATATAATAATTTTTTTAATATAATAATTTTTTTAATAAAAATTTTATAAAAAGAATTTAAAGTAGATAGAAATGAAATATAAAAAATTTTAAATTATATATATAAAATGAAAATTGTTTTCTTCTCTTTTTATAATTTTTTAATATAATATAATATAAAATAATGAAATTAAAGAAAAAAATATAGAAGTAAATATAATTATTAATAAGTAGAAATATAAAAAATAAAATAAAATAATAAATATGAGATATTAATAATTAATATTTTAAAATTAGAATATTAATTTTTTTTTTTAATAAAAATTATGAATAAGATAGAAAATATATATAAATAGAATTAAATATATATAAAGATAAATAAATAATATGATAAAAAGATTAATTTTTTTTTAAATATTTAATATTTTTAAGAATTTAAAAAATAATAGCATAATAAAAAAATAAAAAATTTTATAAATAAAATAAAT
>CALNVZ010003272.1:0-10799 GCA_940671915.1 Paracentrotus lividus
CTCGTTTCTTCTTCTCTCTTTTAATATGTGCTTTTTTTAATAAGAAAAAAAAAGCAAGTCGGGGGGGGGGTCCCATCTCCTTTCCCATTTTATTTGACCCCCATTGTAAATAGGCTTTTTCGGTTTTCATGGGCTATCCTGTCAGTGTTTCTTTTATGTGTTTACCATGAACACTCGACGAATAAAATGAAATAAATATAATGTTCACAGTTATTTATTCCTCATGTTTGAGCTCATAGATAAGGTTACCTTTGGTCCTTGTAAACAAAAAGAAACTATAAATTGATTATATCATATTCAAGTTATGAAGTTCTTGAAGTCTTATGTATATGTTTGATATTTAATATTTATTTTTTTATAAAATAATATCTATATGAATATATTCAATCTTTTGTATGTCTCTTGATTTTCTTTATGTGTATAACATTTTATGATATTTAACATTTTTTTTATTTTTTTTATATATCTAAATGGTCTATCTTTTTTTTCTTTTGTGAAATATTTCTATATTATTTTCTATTGTCATTCTTTTTTTTTTCTTATTTCATATTACTTGTTATTATTGATTCTAGTATTATTGTTTTCATATTAGTTATTTTTTTTTTGATATTTATCATTGTCTGTTTAGTATTATTGTATTTTTGTTTTTGTATGTTGTGTGTTTATCCTTGTTTTTTGGTTTTTTGGTTATAAGCTCATTGGTATATCTATATGTGTTTTCTGACTAGTGTTGTGATGATCATCTTTTTTCTTAAATGGTGTTTTGTTGGTAGTGTGTGTATTGTATGTTTCGTTTTGTTTTGATGTCTGTTTGTTGGATGCTCTTTTATGTGTCATGTTGTCTGATGGTCGTGTCGTGTTGCTTGTATTTTTTGCTTGATTATTTTCTGCTCTTATAGTTCGTATTTCTTATTTTTTTATTCTAAGTTTGGATATTTATATAATGATATTCTGTATAGTGATGTTCAGTTCTTCTCTTGTCGTGATTATGTTGTTTACTGTTTTTGTCTTGTTTTCCAGTAAATGTTGTGTATTATGTGTTGATTCTGATATTGTGTAGATGTTAGTTATATAGATCAACCAACATACGAATCGAAGTTAAATAGAAAGATTATCGTGTGTGGAGCGTCATGGATGTAGTGTCTCGAGCTTTTGCAGGGATGGAGCGCGTGCTCCAATCGTATACGAATAGAAAATTTGTATTGTTTTCGCGACGGACAGAATGATATTAAATGAAACGGTCTCACATGAGTTTGCGGCTGGGATGGACGGGTCGTGCGGCGATGATCAGTCTGGTCGCGTCCAACGATGTTATGAAGAAGAATGAATCCGTGCTCCGGCGAGAGGTGATGTGAGGACGTCGGTCTCCGGAAGCTGATCGAGCGTCGTGATAGCTGTGTTCTAATGATCGATAGTGTTTGATGCGCGATGTTGCGCGATGATGACCAGAATTTGTATGTGGCCGTTCGTGGAGGTGATCGGTCTGCCGCGAAATGAGATACGACCCTAAGCGGTTTCGGAGATGTCGGATGTAGGGAGTGTTGGGGGTACCGGTTGTGGTGTTTGGGGTGTGAGAAGCGAGTGGGTATAGGTAGGGATGTGAGAAAGGTAGCATGGTCAAAGGGTTGGCTGAGGGGGTTGGAGTGGGTGCTGTGAGAGCTAGAGGGTGTATCGGTCGACGTGGTGCGGGCGAGGACGGTCTCCGGCGGACATGCAGTGAGCGATAGTCGTGTGGGATCGTGCCGCACGGGGAGTCGGGGAGTTTAGTAGATGTTAAGTGTGTGCGTGAGTCGGTGGTGGAGGAGTGGGAGCGTGTCCGGTGTACGTAGTGGCGGCGCTGGGTGAAGGTTGCGATGGAGCGGGATGGTGCGTGGATGTTGGTAGGTGTGTGTTTGTGAGACGAGGGCAAGATGGTGTGCGGCGGAGACGTGGCGTTCGTGTAAGGTGGTGACGTGGTGGGAGCTTCGCGAGTTGGTGTGTGTGGGTGTGATGCAGTGTCTGGTCGTGTGGGATTATTGTGTTGTGTGTGGGGTGAGAGATGTGTGTGAGGTGTGATGTGTGTGTGAGAGATTGGAGGGGACTGAGCTGCGGGCGGAATGGGGGGGGCCGTGTGGAGGTGGCCATGGTAGTTTAGTGGGCTGCGGTGGTCGATGTGTGTGTTGATTGGGAGGAGATGATATGGGTTGGGATTGAATTGGTGCGTGGTGAGGGCGCGTGCGCTGAGCAGGGTAGGTTCGGGTGGGGTCGGGACTGGTGTGTGGATGTGGATGGGAGGTCTCGGGGTGATGTGCGGGAGCTGGTAAACGGTGTACGAGAAGACGAAAAGAAGTGGGGACGGGGATGACGAGTGTGTGGTGGAGTGTGGTGTGAGTGCCGTGTGTCGAGGCCGCGCGCGCGGCGTCGCCCGCGCGCGGCGCCGAGGGGGGGGGGGTGGGGGGGGGGGGGGGTGGGGGGGCCGCGGCGTGGGGGTGGGGAAGCGGAGCTGTGGCCGGGCGGCAGCGGCGCTCCACTTCCAAAAACGCTCCGCGGCCCCTGATTGGTTATTTTCTTACATCTATCCTCCACTCTCCCTCCCCCTTTTTGTTTCTCTCTATCAATTTTATTTGCGGTCTGTATAATTTATTTTTCATGATATTTTTCATGCAAATTAATTATTACAGTTTTTCAACCGCCGCAAATTTAAAATGTTGTCTTCCTGTTAATTCAAGAGAATATTTGATCAGATATTATTTTGGTTAATATAAGGCTTGGTGTTGATTCAAGCGGAAAATCTGCTTTACCGAGTTCCTACGGGAGTTACTTATAACAGAAACAGGGCAATTGTAACAGCTTGTTACAATTGCCCCTGCAGAGGTGACACATATTTGGAGAGATTTTTTCTATCTAGCTTCGGTATTCGTTCGTTGAAACTTTAGCAAAATATGGCCTAAAACATAATTCTAAATATACAAAAATGACAGCCGTAGCTCATGCCACATATTTGTCCAGAAGAAAAAACAATGGGTATAGTGAATTTACTTTGTATGCTCAAAAAAAAAGCGGGTGTTTTTCGCGGTGTGTGTCGTTGGTAATGTAAGATGAGGGTTGTGATTGTCATGCGTAGTGGGCGTTTGCTGGGACGCGTGGCTGGTGTAAGAGTGAGTATCTGCTGAGCGTTGAGGATCTAGTCGGTCGGTGAGTTCGATAGCGCAATAGGTAGTGGACAGGTGTGGAGTTCTGGGGGTGACGTCGTAGAGGGCATGTGTTGAGAGAGTTGGCTCGGTCGGCTGGAATGTGGTTGTTATGCGGTTCTAGTTTCATGTGTGCAGTGTTAGAGTGGTTTAGATTGAGCTAGTCTGTTGTTGTAAGAGTATGGTCTGATTCGGTATATGGGTGGGTGATCGCATATGACGTAGTTGTGACCGAAGGACGTTGCCCGTGTTTACATTTGTCCGCCCCGTTCCCCTACCGAAGGTTCCGGTAGCGGAGGAGTGTTATGCTGGTTTATTGAAATCGAGAGAGAGTGCCATTGGCGGTCGAGAATGGTATTTAGGACGAGCTGAGTTGCGTTAGCAGTTGATATTATGTGCCGCTCGCGTTGGTGTCGTTAGAGATGTTTGGGCGAGTTGACTTCTGGTAGGGGAGGTATGTGAATTATCAGTGGTTGTTTGCGGTTGGGTGTGTGCTTATTCTTAGTGCGGGATGCGTGCTGATGATGTGTATTATAGTATCTGGTTAGTCGAAATGCGATAGTACCGACAGTTGTGAGCGGTTTCGATCAAGTCGATAGATATGAGTGGCTGGCCTGTGAGAGAGTAAGCAGATATGTGAGTAGTTGTGATGTGGTGATTTGTGTGGTTTGAGAGAATATAATACAATGTGGAACAAGGTGGCAGTCAATTTTTCGAGTGGCGTCGTCAGGGCTTAGCATAATGCGCTTCTACTATAATGATGTAGATGTCGCAGAGTAGTATGCGGAAGAGTGATAGAGCCAATGAGTTGTCGTTAATAGTGTGTTGTCGGAGTGAATATTCTGTGTATCGTTTGTATTGTGCTGACTGATGTATGATCAACGGTTTTTCCGCTGTAAAAAAAGTTCCAAGAACCGTAAAATCTGCTACACTCATACAGCGATGTGGGGACGAGATTAAATGAGCGCATTCTTCATACAAATTTTAAGTTTTAGCGTGTTTCTGCTAGAAATGGGAAGCCTAGCTGTATGTAACTGGTGGAAGTGTCGCGTATCTTTTTTGTATGGCGTGCGTTGTCGTCAGTGGATGGTAGCTGGTATTTTGTCCCCTCTTTGAGGTTCCCAGGACGTCGCCTTGTAAGCCGGCCCGGGGATATCGTCGGTCGTGAATTGCAGCCAACTTTTCATATGTTCTCTCTGCGGATCATGAGTGCTGTGAGTGCGTCCGTGCTCTATCAAAGAGAGGAGTTTGTGGCATCAAATGATTTTTCGTTGAGTAGGCCTTGAGGTAATTGCTGTGCATGTAGACTCCGTGAATTAGGTGGCGCGGACTGTGATACATTGTTGGTCAGATACAGGTGTATGTTATTGTGCGGTATGTCGTAGTCGTGTGTAATCTTCTGAGTATGGAATGAGTTCAGCATTGCTGGCGTCTAATTAACAGTAGTGACCGTTGGTTGCGTTGTGGTGAGGAGGATGAATGGTGATTCAGGTGACTGTTCCTAGACTGTTCATATCACGTTGTCATTGGAGGTGTGTGTGCATACGGTTGCTCGGGGATTTGGTCCCACTAGCTGAATGTTCTGTCAGATGTAAAGATGGTACCGAGGTGGAGGGTATTGGGTTGTCAGTGATCGACGAAAACCGGGCTATGTCATGAGATTGTGGGTGCTCTAGTGACTTGCGTTGGAGCTCGTTTAGTAGATGAGTGCGGTGTATGGGGTGAGATGGCGACGTTGCTGGCGAGGCAGAGTCATGGTTCCACGGGGAGTGCATCCTGTCGGTCCTGTGATGACGAACGAATTCGACGGTATGATCGGAGACATGGTGGGCAGGGTTGAGTGTTGCGTTTCTATGCGTGAAATCCTGAGTGGTTTCCAATAATAGTCTAGACTGTTTTCTTGCTAGGGGACGAGCTTGGATATGAGGTGCTGACGCGTTGAGGTATACAGTAGGGGTACGGTGTGGTGAGTCTTGAGCAGATTTGTGTCCGACCAAGTATTCTTGGGTGGATCTGGTGTGTAGGTATCCGCAAGATGTCGTCGCGCGTCTCGTGACGATGCAGTTGAAGTAGTCTGGTGAGTAGGCGATGACCGAGGGATAAGTGGCGACCTGTGATCAAGTAATGATTATTGTTGGTGTGCGGCCGGTTAGTATGTATCGAGTGGTCTGTTCTGGTCTGTAGCCTGGTACAGTGGTGCAGTGCTGTTTGTGAGGAGCGCCGTGATGTTACGATGTCATGTCATGAACTCGGCGAATGTGTTATGGCTAATGATCGATCGTTGGGGCGATATGTGTATTTGCTCGCGAGGTGAGGAGTCCTACGATTTCTCATTTTGTTATCATAAAATGTGGCAACCTCAGGATTTTGGTCAAAAAAAAAAAAAAAAAAAAAAAAAAAAAAAAAATAAAAAAAAAGAAAAAAAAAAAAAAAAAAAAAAAAAAAAAAAAAAAAAAAAAAAAAAAAAAAAAAAAAAAAAAAAAAAAAAAAAAAAAAATAAAAAAAAAAAAAAAAAAAAATAAAAAAAAAAAAAAAAAAAAAAAAAAAAAAAGGAAAAAAAAAAAAAAAAAAAAAAAAAAAAAAAAAGAAAAAAAAAAAATAAAAAAAAAAAAAAAAAAAAAAAAAAAAAAAAAAAAAAAAAAAAAAAAAAAAAAAAAAAAAAAAAAAAAAAAAAAAAAAAAAAAAAATATATAGTGTGGAGCAGAATGGAGTAGGTGAGGGACATGATTGAAGATTATTGAAAAAAAAGAAGAAAATTGAGATTTATGCGATAGAAAGGATGTGGGTAAGAGAGAAAATAGATGAAGGATGAAGACCATTGATATGCGGAAATGAATGAAGGTCGTAGATGACCGTGCTTAGGTGCGAGATAATGACATACGCGAGAAGAATGTACGATGCTTGAAGCGTATGAAGCAATGATAAGTGAAAAATGAGAGAACTTGTGAAAAGGGATTCGAATGTATGTAGAATATGGATGTAGCAGGGTGGATGAATCAGATATGAGTGTTTGTGATATGAATTGAATAGTAGTTTTGAATGGATTAGTACATACTGGCGACTACAGAGGATGATAGGAGACAAGGTAATAAGAAGTCTGATAGGATTGAAAGTGCGAAACGCGATCTAGTATTATATTTGATCATGAGAGTAGTGATGAGGTTTGATGATAGAGGGCGTAGTAAGGTATGAATTGACGAGTAAAATGGATAATTCAGAGGGAGAGTTGCATCAGTTGGAAAGTGATAGGAATAGAGTTGGAGTTTTAAAAGTTGCAGAGAGGTAGTATTTGTGAATTAGTGAAGAGATGACAGAGATGTGGGGTGTAGGATAAAGCGAGATATGAAGGTTAAAGAGTGAGAGGTGAATGAGGTAGTTGTGGATTATGGACGTAGTAGTGTATGAGGTCGGTGGTTGATAGGAGAAGAATAAAAGAAGATGTGAAGTAAAATAATATGTCAGAAATAAATGGTTGCTAACAAGTGAGTGCGTTTGGTAGTAGTGAGTGTTATAAGGTGTTTATTCAGTATTATTGAAGGTGATTAGTATGAAGTAGTGTGATGGGGCTGGTAGATGTTTAAGTGGTGGTGCTGGTTGAGTATGCTGTGTTGGCTGTGTTTCAGCTTGTACCGGGGTGGTTGGTGGATCGGTCGTATACCAATCACGTGAAAATATTATTGAGTATAATTGCAAAAGCATTAATTTCGCTACCATAATGAGCTATATAAGAGACCGCAGATGACTACCGTTGGTGAGTTAAAAATCGATCTATTAGTCCCAAAATAATAATTTTTGAATGTATTTTTTTCTATTACATATGCACAATTGATTTTTTTTGTCAGCAAACAAGAAAATTTAGGAAAAACCTCAATCTAGCTCCATTTTCATCTAACATACTTTGTTATAGTCTGATTTACGAAACTATCAAATAGCGCATCCGGGGTACCATCTCATGTTCTGACGTGGTCGTAATTAATTTCAATGATTGAACCATTCCTAAATATATGCAGTAAGAAACATTATACGTTTTTAATACACATTATAATAAATTATACATAATAGTTCTCATAATTTTATGAGATTTTCATCTGTTTATTAGACCGAATTTTATCACTTCAATTTTCGATAATATTAAATTTTTTGCTAAACCACAATTCTAAATATCAGCGAACCGTGATTAAGGCTATAACTCGATGACATCGTCTCCGAAATAATCGATATTACAAATTGTCTAGCTTGGAAGAGCTTCGTGTAACGACTTAGTAAGATTGGAGCTAACTCCGTGGTTGGCGGATAAAGATATATAACTTGTCATGTTCGTGAAACGCCCCCCGGGTTCTTAAGTTCTATAGTAACAAGGTATTCAATTAGCCTGTAATTGAAGAATGGAGAACAAATTTTTGGAATCTACCGACTCGTGAATGTAATACTTGTCATGATAAATGTTGATGTCTCGTACTCTCTTCAGATTTCAAAGCGAAACACCTTGTATTCAGTAATGTATCAACTTGAGTTATGCTGGAACAGAACAAATAGAGAGAAGGTACATTAGAAACGACATTGCAACTATTTGTAATCAAAAGCTAGTCAGTCATGTCTAATGGGTGAACTGTCCTACCCCCCTATTTTTTTTGGACCTAGTCCGTCACGTCGATGGACTAGCATCAAGCTTGACAGACGAGCTTTAAAGCTCGTCCGTCAATGTGAGAGATGTAGATTCAGTTGTATGCTAGTCCGTCTTGAGGACTAACATTGCAGACTAGCTTATAAACTAGTCCGTCTTACCGACTAGCTTTAAAGCTATGCGTCCATTGACGGACGAGGTTAGGTTTTCAGTGTACTTTTTGCTGCCCCGATGTAATAGGAAAAAAAATTTCTTTGTTTCTGGGTGACCAAATCTGAAATTCCGATTTTCGCCCCCCCCTGTATGAAATCCTGATCCGCCACTTCACATACACACATCTTCACAGAACTCACCACACACATACACACACAACACACACACACACACACACACACACACACACACCCTAACACACCTACAACACACACACATCTACCCCCTCACATTTAGACACAACGAAACATAATAAAACATCAATACTACATTTCCCTTTTTATTGAATGTTTTGTCTACAAAGACATCCACTGAATGTTTGGGACTTAGGGTGACTATTTCAACTTCGCGGAGACGTCTCGCGACGGATAAAAAGATTAGAGACGTCTCCGATCACTACTTCATATCAATTCTAGTTGTAAATTAAGAAGATAGAGGCGCAACCATTCTACTCAAAGCAAACGCGCCCATTGATTATTTTTTTTTTTTTTTTGGACAGTTTTCACTTTATTTCCTTATTGTGGCGAGCAACTAGCTTTTCAAAGAATTTCAACTTGAATAAGTACGCTAAGAGTCTGATTTTTTCAAAAATAGGAATAACTTATTGCAAAGAAAAAAAAAGGTCCTGTCGCTTGTGTCAATTCGAAGCCTAGTCAGTATCAAATTCCTGTACAATATGGTATATGTTTTGCTCTCAAAATAGCTCATGCGTTTATGTTTTGATCCTCGATGCCGCATTATACTATATATGCTTATTGTTCGAAAGGGCAATTAAAAGCTTGATTCTCAGCTTTTCCGGAGATGGTACATTCATTTTAATTGATTTAAAAAAGTCTGTCACTGTTGACATAATCATAGAGGGTTCTTTCTCGACTAGTCATATTTTACGCTTATCACAATGCATATCGCATAGAAACATGTGACACGGCGGTCTTCACAAGACTTGTGACAAGTTCACAATCTATGTCATTTGTTTTGAGCATCAATTTATATGAATTGCATATTCTGATTACAACTTCAGCACAATAATGTTTATAAAGCTTGCCACAATTGTATTTCCTCCATCTGGTTGGAGAATCTATTAACTAACAACATGATAAAAGTTCATCAATTTTTCAATCTCCACGAGTAGATTGCTCAACCAAACGGACAATACCATTAGCACCTACAGGGAGTCTTCTTACGCGAGTTTTTGTGAAGCCAATTTGTTATTGCAGCCAGCTGTATAGATTTCTGCGCTTCTCAGCGTATTTCCAACGTCACTTGTTGCGTACGCGTCCTTGTTTTAATTACGATTTAATGCGCACATTGGTATACGTTAACTTTAAATTTTACACTAGAGTAGGATTCGATATGATTCCGTCGCGGAGATGCTCGAGACGTCTCCCGCGACAATTTCCAAAAAACTGTCCTCAAAGCAGTTTCAAAGAACCGTCTCAAAGAAGCATATCAATTCTAGTTGTAAAACTTAAGAGAAGAGGCGCTATCACTCTACAAATCAACGCTGCCATAGACATTTTGTATTTTGCACAGTTTTTTTTTTACTTTGTTTTCCTTGATTATGGCGAGCAACTAACCTTTTTCAAAGAAATGAGTCAACTTGAATAAGTACGCTAAGAGTCTTTTTTTTTTCAAAAATAGAATAACTTACTGCAAACTGGAAAAAGTCTGTCACTTGTGTCAATTCGAAACCTAATCAGATCAAATTCCTGTACAATATGGCCATTTTTGCTCTAAAAAATTGCTCATACGCCACATAATTTATCTTCCTGGAAACGCCAATTATATTAACAGCTTAATGATCAAGCCGTTTTTAAAAGTTGAATTCTCACCTTTTCCAGAGATGGTAAATTCATTTCGATTGGTTAAGAAAAAGTCCTGTCACTTTGAACATTGTCACAATAGAATCTTTACTCGATGGGTCGAGATATTTCCGCAATATCACATGCATATCGCATGTGGACGGCGTCTTCGCAAGAGGTGCAAGATCACTACTTATCATCAATCATCGTTTGGAAACGTCAATCTATGTGAAATAAAGATTCTGATTACAACTTCATCACAATAATGTTATAAGCTTGCCCAAATGTGTATTTCCTCATCTGTCTGGAGAATCTATAACTAACAACATGATAAAAGTTCATTAATTTCTTTCATCTCATGTACGAGTAGATTGCTGAACCGAACGATAATACCATTCCAGCCGCGGGAATTTCTTCCTAAGCGAGTTTTGGTGAGCAATTTATATTGCAAGCCAGCTGTATAGATTCTACGCTTGTCATCGTATTTCCAACGTCCGCCTTCGTTGCGTCTGGCCTCTTAGATAATGGACGCACCTTGTTTAATTACGATATAATGCCGCACATTGGTATACGTTAACTTTACATTTTACATAGAGTAGAATTGATATGTTTCCGCGACTCAGGAAACCTCGCGGGGACTGAGGAGACGTCTCCGCAACAAGTTTCAAAATCGTCTCCAAGTAATTTCAAAACCGTCTCAAAGTAAGGCCAAAAAAAAAAAATTGTTTGGTTGTCCAATGAATGCCTTTTTTCAAAAATCGGGTCGGTCGGTCGGGTTTTTTTTTTTCTTTTTTTTTTTCCTCCCATTGAAAAACAAAGAAAAACAAAGAAACGAATGACTTCCATTTTTGAGATCACTTTTACGTTTTATTGAGTTATGTAAAATGGGACTGCATGGAAAAATAACACATGTTATAATACTGTTTTATGAAAAATATATACAAATAAATATGAGCTGTGTATTTTCGGCGTTTGGGTGAAAAAAAAAAA
>CALNVZ010003273.1:16611-38974 GCA_940671915.1 Paracentrotus lividus
AGAGAGAGATTCACGCGTGGTTGAAAATTCTCGCCAGGCAATCTGCATCCCTCTGCAGCCCCGCCACTGGTGGGCGAAATGCCCGACGTGTCGGTGCGTGATGCCCCGCACGGGAGGCAGACAATTGTTGGATTGAAACAGTTGACCTGATTTCCAGGTGGATTTTCAGCAATCTGTGTTAACAAGTTTTTTCGAGAGTTTCAAACCTCTTGTTTAGATTGTGTGAAGACACAATCAAGAGAAGCCTTCGCGCTTTGGCGGTTTATTTGCTAGATTTAGTTTGTTCAGATTTTGCAGTTGCCGAGTTCCTTATTCAGTACTTCGCGCTGTTCAGCTTTTGCTGGTCTCAGCAGCGGGACCGATCACCCGGGCCCTTCCGCGAGTCCGGGGAAGGCGGGGAAGTAGGGCTTTGCCTTAGAGTTAGATTGAGTGCCTTTGGCACTTCCACATGAAATTTCGACGTTTCGTTCCACATTTTTGCCAAACACGAGTGAAAAACGCTTAAGAGGATGGTGAGTGATGTACACGATGAATAGTCGTCAAAAATACACAAAAAACGCAAAGTGTCGAAGAAAACGAAGAAAAGAAGCAAAAAAAGCTTACCGCTATAAAATTTATGCATCTCGTTCAAGTGGCGCTACTAAACGAATTGAAGTCAAATCTCGCGCGCTTACTAGCGGGCTCTCTCATGTGACGTAATATCTCCCAACGTCATTACTATAAAATTGCGTTAGTCTTTGGCATCAAAATGAAAGCCTGTCAAAGTAAATTGTTTGTTCTTGTGCTTTGTTCTATTCAAAAATCGCGTACATCTCAGCAGATGCACAGACATACATGTAAGAGCTTTGATCATACTTTTTTATTCGTTTTCTTCTTCATTTATGTATTATAAAATACAGAGAGAAGTTTTTGAATACAACCAAAATTGTATCTTACATTTATCATAACATTTAACCAAATACAGATACTATAGCAATGGATCCTGATCACATCAATAGATAATTACTGAAAATCTAAAGTAGATTTGGAGGGGCTTAGGCCTATATAAACATCTACATGAGACATGGCCTTTCCCAACTCTTAAATCATTAAAAGAAGAAGTTACCATTGACACATACAGTCTTTTTATCGCTATAGATTGATCGTTTAATCAATGGTAATTACTTCAGATACATACAGGTTTCCAATTGTATTTTTTTTAAAGAAACGATAATTGCATCATACGGTAACTGACGTTACACATCTGGTCATGGTAACTGACGTTACACAAATCAGCTGTCAATTTTGACTGATTGTAATGTTGAATATCCATAGCTTTGCTATTGATGATAATAATGAAGATGCAGTCATACATTAGAAATCTTATTGGCAATAGTTGATACTTTCTTCGTTGTGGAAAAAAATAAACAAGTTATGTTTTCGGTAACTGACGCGTTACATCCCAATGAGGGTAATTTAAATCTCAAGTTTTTTTTTCCAAGTCACAATTGAACCAAATTTTTTGAAATAACAGTTTGATAAAGTGTCTTTCAAACAACTTTATCCATGTGAAAGATTATCTGGAACGAAAAGTTTAGTTGGAAATGAAATGAAAATGAGTTTTTTGTAAATATACCTTTTCTATACCAAAAATCTATTGTAATACTTCGGCATTTGTTTAGAAGGTGAAAATGGCCGCCATTGATCAGTAAAATTTTTATTGATTCTTAAAACTTCAACTCATATATTTTTAGAAAATAAAAATTATTTTAACCAAATATCATTTTGAATTTCTGGCACCCTTGTCCAGATTTCTGTGGAATTGCCCTTATGTATTTCCTTGTTTTATTACTTATTTCCTTTCTATTCTATCAATTTCTTATGTATTTGCTGTGTTCTGAGTGACGTCATCTTGGAAGAGTTCGGCCACAGTGAGAGCGATCGGCAAAACGGAAATACGCGTCCAAATTTTGGCTAGTTGACGAAAGCGCTCGTAGCAGATTAGTTCACGTATGCGCAGAACTTAAAAACTCTGCTAATCTCGGCTAGTTCACATAGTGGACCAGTCAATGGAAAACTGCTTATTATAGATCTATAACTAGACCTAGATCTACAAGATTATGAAAGTTATTCCACTTACCGCATCTGGAATGAGATTTTCTCTTAGATCTAACATTAGGGCCAATCTGTTTCTTCTCCTGGATGCCCAACTTTCTTGTTGGGTGTTGAATTTAGGTTTTGGGGGTTTCTGTAAGTTTTTCCCATGAACTTTGGGGAAATTTAACAGAGAATCATGGCACTGCAGTTTGAACAGCTCGCGCAATGGTAGCTCTCTGTCTTCAGAGGGATACGATAAAGACAGAGCAGCCTCGGTCTACATGATCATGTGTAACCAGACGGGAATAACCATCTGTTCCAGGGATTTATCTTTAAAAAATTTGGTATTCAATAATCCACACTAGCAGATCCTCTGCGATTGTAGTATTTGTAGGCATTATCGTGGAATAAGTCACCAGTCCATTCAGTGCGTTTATTTCCTGAGTTCAGGTGACTTTTACTGTAGACTTGACTGGTGAGGGCACACACGAGAATAGACTTAAAGAGAGATGACAAATTCCACGATAAGGCCTTATTGTAGGCCTACTTATAGCTTGTGGTCCATGCAGTTGTGTAGTACTCTGGATCACAGGTGGGCAAGACACAATCTGGCTAGGCCTACTGCCTTGTTTTAAAGATTATTAGTACATTTTATGTTCCAAACCTGTTCAGATCTATAGAAATGACCATCTACTAGACGCACATCAATGGATTCCCTGAGCTTGGATGACCAACGAGGGCGACAGTGTAATGTCTGTTACCATGGTTTTTCGAGTAATGGTGAACATGTTCCTCGTATTCTGTCCTGTGGCCATACGTATTGTACAGGTATGTCCCATAAATTCACTTTGGTGATATTTATTTCAGGCAACAGTTGCTCCAGGCTTTATTTTGCCCAAGATGTACATTTTATGTTTGCAATAGGGTTTCATTCTAGATTTAGGTTAGGGTATATACACTTACACTTATGCATGGTCAATTCATAATTGGTTATATACACTGATATATGGTCGATTTCCAGCGAAAAGTGTACACAGGCGAAAAACGTTGAGTCCAAATTTAGAACATCTTTGATGATTTAGTCCTTTGACCCACTAAAAGCTCAACATATCACCTATCCGTCGTGATAAATTGCCACGCTTAATCTCCAAATTGACTTTGTGGCAGAGGGGTAAAATAAAACATATTTTTTGCATGTTACCTAGAATACACGTACCCTAATGTGATACAGTCAGAATTTTGCCTCCTATATACATTTCCTTCCAAATATGTCATTCCATTCCATCAATAAGATTCTAATCAATTAGTTAAAATCTGTAAGAGCAGGGCTTTGCTCCAAATTTCCTTGTATTTGCCATATCTCATTAAAGTTATAGTTAAGACAAATCTGTTTGAAAACATGGGGTTGTGTCAGTTTGCATTGTTTTAATCTTCACGACGCTAATTAAGATATATCATATCTTACTGAAAGAAAAGAGAATGACTCCCTCATTAAAACCCTAAAAAATTGGAATCCGCCCATTACTTTTGTTTTTTAGATAGAGATAGAAACATATTGTATTCGTAGGAACAGCTAATGTATTCGTAGGTAACATAGGTATAACTGGCTTACATGTATATTTTAAACTATTTGTTTGGATCCAATTGATATAATTAATCGTGTTAGGGGTTATCAACCTTAATTGTTTCTTGTGAAAATATCTTTCTCAGCCAATATATGGGAACATACTACCACAGTATTGGGGAAACACTAACTTTTAACCAAAACGTCAATATTTGTCCTGTTTATCGTATGTTTATATATTTTTAATCAAGATTATTGGTACTAATAAGTGCAAGGTATTTTTCTCAACATTGTGCTTGTAACAAGATAAATACCGATTAAAATGATAAAACGTCTAAACTAAAGATTCACACATGAGAATAATTCATGCGAATATTTATTTAATAGCATCAGCCCCTAGCCAACAATAAAAGAAAATGAAACGTTATTTTCTGTCTAACATAAATATTGTAACATAATTCGAAAAAAAAAATAATCAATGTCGTTTCGCAACGACATTACATTATTAGATGTAGGAGCCACTTTTTTAAATGATTCATCAACTGGTATAGTCATTCTTTCCTCACGTTTATTCTGAAATTCATATTTTACATAAGCGTGAACCACAAACGAACAAAAAATTAGCTATATATCATTTTAAAATCTAATGTTCATTATACCCTTCCTTTAACTAATAATAAAAAAATGTATGTATTGTATCGTCGTATGTACTAGGCACTTACATGCACATATGATTATCCCATTCTGTATCTTATTCCAATGATACTATTTGTGAGGTAACAGTACTGCTCTTGAACTGCTTATGAGTTTAAAATATTTATAACTGACTGTTTTCTTGATATGATATGAATATTGGAAAGAATTAAAGACTCTTCTTTCGAACGTAACCAAAATCAAAGTATCCAGCTTGAATATCCAACCAAATTGAATTTCTGCGTTACTGTATGCATTAAAGAGAGCGATATACGTCTGCATCTGTCACTTTTACATCTTTTCATTTTCATCAAAATAAAAATGAAAATGAAGTCAATTTTACTCTAATCAACATGGTTTCGATAACTTATGAAATTATAGGTCTGAGTAAATACGCATGAAATCCCATTTGGGAAGTTTAAGATAACTTAAGATATGGGCAAGTTTGCTTTGTATTGAACTCCAGATGCAATTCATTAATATGATACATAAACACTCTGATAAATGAAGTCTAAAAAAAGGATAAGTCGGGGAAAAAAAAATCAACGTTAGTTATGTTTTTATTTTTTTTATAAGTAATGACAGATCCATCTCCAGTAATATTGATTCATTTCGTATTTTAAATAAAATTAGAGAGAATTTAATTCACATCTGTTATGTACAGATTGTGTCAATCGGCGAACGTGCCTTGAATGAAATAGGAAAACAGGATTTGTTAATCCCGAATAATGCAATAAGCTATAATTTTGGGCGCACTTACTTCAATCTGATAATCACCAATACAATAAAATAACTTATATTATTGTGGTCCAAACAGTGTCCCCAATATCTATTGGACTATTCCTCCCTTTTTCAATAAAGAAAAAGCAATATGAGGTTAATTGTAAAGCCGAAAATGACAGTTTACGTTACATTGTTACCTACGAATACACATTGTTACCTACGAATACACGTGACACCACTGCAGGAAATGCTATCCCATGTTTTTATTTATTCCTGAAAAGCTATAATTTTTTTTTGGTAATTAATTTGAAAGAGTTTCCCCACTTGATAAACGCTACGAAAAAAATTAAACTTGATAATAACATTGTTTCAGAGGAAAATTACTTCCTCAACAATAATATTAAAAAATATAAACTTATTTTACATTAATAAGGAAAATGTCGAAACATAATGAAAACATAAGATTCTAAACAAGAAAATTACTCACACAATATCCTATTTATATGCAAATGAAACTTACAAAGTTTTGTAACTTTTAGTCTCAAGACAAATACTAAAATATATGCCAGAAACAGCTATGCATACTTGTATTCGTAGGTAACATTCGGATGTCAAATGTTACCTACGAATACAGCACTTATAAGGCAATATCTCAAAAACCTATTGTTCAAGGATGATAAAAGTTTACACACGTCAGCAAGACATCGTTTGTAAACTTTCCCTACACAATATTTGCCACTAATTTCTTTAAGGTATAGAATGGCAGTGGTTTATAGTGATTCGTAGGTAACTGAATTTTTTGACCACACGAAAATTTCGGGCCTTTTGACCTCTTCTGCCAGTTTTACAAAGAAAGCAATGTCACCGGGAACAATGCATTGTCGATAGGGAATGGTGAAGCGCTTCTGTACGGCAATTAGGAGCCGTACTTCGTTATATTCTAGTATGGTTATAAGCTTTTAAAAATCTGTATTCGTAGGTAACATCCAAATTTCCACTCGAAAAAAAAATTCAGAGATGTTTGGTATGCCCTATATTTACTCAAATTTGGGTACAATTCTCCTGAGCATGTGCGTGCCATCCTTAAAATACAAACTTGAACTAAATTATTTGATGATTTTTTTTTTTTTTTTAAGTTTTTTTTTTCCAAAAATGGCCAAAAAAGGCATGTTTTTACACTCGTTTAAAAAAAAAGTTCACTTCAAATGAAGTTGGAACAAATTCGGCACGAATAAGTTCACCGATGCGGATACATAAAACGCAAAAATTGGACGGTTCCTACATTTTTTTGGATTTTTTTATTGGCCTGAACATGATCAAAAACACCGTGTACACTTTTCGCTGGAATCGACCATATAGGGTTCATGTACATGTAAGTCTTGGGTTGAAGTTAAATATTTTATTAGTTTATCATGGGCCATGCCTTCAAACTTACTTTCATTGAGGTCAAGGTTAATTATCCGCCGCAGAAATGGGTAAGGATTTGTTAAAGATTGTTTTTAATTCTCAGATATTTAAGAGCATAGTTTCTAAATAAACCTCATTTTATTTTAAAATTGATTGTTATGCCTCCGCCACCGAAGGTGGTGCCGGAGGCATCATGTTTTCGGGTTGTCCGTCCGTCCGTACGTCCGTACGTCCCGTTTGCTCGTTATCGCGATATCTCAAGAACCACTTGAGATATGAACTTCAAACTCAGGGATAGTATGTAACATCATAGGAAGACGATCTGATTAGATTTTGGAGTATGTAGGTCAAAGGTCAAGGGTCACAGAGGTCAAATTGTGAAATTCCATGTAAATGAGTTCGTTATCGCGATATCTCAAAAACCAGTTGAGATATGAGCTTCAAACCTAAGGGTAGTATGTATCATCATAGGAAGACAATCTGATTAGATTTTGGAGTATGTAGGTCAAAGGTCAAGGGTCACAGGTCAAATTGTGAAATTCCATTTAAATTAGTTTGTTATCGCGATATCTCATTCATCAGGAACCGAAACCAAGTTAGGCAAAATGGACGTACATTCCAATTCCATAACTTTTCTTCGATTTCGTGCAAAACCATTAAATAATGAAACAAAATGAAAAGCAGAAAAGAACGCCCAATTCACAGCAATATAAAAAGATAATCTTGGGCCTCAACTTCCCGGGTCTCTACCATGACCATACACCATCAAAAGTTTTGTATTTTGAACAAATCAATATCGGTTAATCCCAAAAACCTATTGACAAATAAACGGCAAACACTGTCTTAACATTTTCCACTTCTTCTTCCATAAATTTCGTAAAAGGTTCGGCTCCACGTTTCGTTTCCCAGAATGAAGCTTAACCAAATTATTCTTTTAATGGCACCATTCCCAATTTTCTTACTCTCTATGCCCACAAAACCCTTACAAAAATCTCCGGTATCCTTATAATCTTTAAATCCTGTAAACCAACCAGGACAACCACCAGATCCTTGGTAAATGACATTTTACCCAACACACGAATTCGTGTAAAAATTTGACATTTACCCACAAAAAAACCACCCACAATCCTGTGGTAAACAAAATTGACATTTTACCAAAAACACGAAATTCCTGTAGGTTAAAATACACCACAGAAAACAAACCTACGTTTAAATACTATTTATCCACACAATCCTTGTAAAATTGGTAATTTAACCACACCAAATACCCACCACGATTCCTTGGTAAATTTGACTTTACACCATCCCATCGTAATTATACCCACACGGAATCCTTGTAAATTGGAACAATACCACACAATCTACCCCCACAATTCCTGTAAATTGGGCGAAACACACTACCACACCCGAATCCTTGTAGAAATGTGAACATTACCAATGATACCACCACCGATCCTGTGTAAAAATGACATTTTACCCACCATGACCATACCACGACGAATCCTTGTAATTACCTACCCAACATGGAATTAACCCCACCACGAACCTTGGGAAATGGAAAACATTTACCAACACCCCATCGGTCTAAAAAAAATTACCAACCCCCATACCCGACAACAAAATTAACCACAAGATCTTACCCCACACCGACCTTAACACAGATAAAACCACCATAATTTAACCCAACGCCTTCACCAAAGTTAACCCACACCCCTTACCAACAGATACCAACAGCCCCCCTACCACAGATTAACCACACGCCTTACACAGAAATTACCCCACCCGTTACCATACCACAACCGCACCACCACAAGAATTTCCAACACGTTGATATATTATTACCAAACCACTTGGCAAAAAAAATATGTTTTCACCATATATTCTTAATTCCTTAGGAAAGAAATTCTATAATATCGCTCCATGACTCTTGATTAAAAATAAATTTCCCGAAAAGACAAAAACATCCCAATATCATTTTGGAATACTGTTATAGGTAAACTAAAAAAAAATTACTATTGGGCAATACCCAAAAAATTAGAAATTAACTAATTAACAAAACTACCACATGAAAAACCCACAGGGAAACCCACCACGGACTTCAACCAACCAAGCAGACTGGCACTTGTAATCCACTTTAAGCTTAAATGCTCCATTTGTCTTAAATCCCTCTGTGTTTGTCTTATAAATCATGTTCAAATTTACATCTGTCTAAAAATTCCCATTGGTCTATGCCCCCTACCTGGAAAGTCATAGGCCCTAAAACCAACACGAAATTAAACCAAAATTATAAAACTAATATGTCCACATCATGCTTCATAACCACATAAACCCAAACACCACCACACAAACCCACCCCAACACACACACATACACAAATTATATGGATAATTTATGTTCTTAATTCCTGGTAACAAATAGTATCCTGTGTATATACCCACACTACGAATACCCAACCCAATTTCCTGTGGTATGACATACCTTTCACCCACACACACAACACCCACCAACCAACCACCACAAACCCCCACACCACCAAACACCACACACACAACCCAACAACACAAACAACACCAACACACACCACCCCCCAAAAACACCACATACACATATTCGTATAATCCCTTATACCTTCATGATATCAATATTTGTGAGAAACAATGTAGTACTCAAGATATACCCTGTCCAAATTCTCTCTTAATTTTGTTGAATAAAAACCCACGGAATAATTAATATTACCTCACATTATCTTGTTATTTCTGAAAATAATATTTCCTTGTATTTCTTCTTTTTTTTATTAACCAATCATAAAAACCACAAAGACAACCATTGGGAATTAACCACATATACCACCCACATTCTTTAAGAAGCTTTCGTGCATTTTAGTGTATAAACCCATACCAACATTCTGGTGTCCAAAATAAATATGTAGCGTTGAAAGATTATATATAATTAAATATGCTATTACATTCCCGTGGTATGAGAAATAAGTATTGATTATAATTTAGTACTATAAATAACCAATTACCCATTTCAAATTCCACCCACGGAACTCTAATATACCCCCACACTCCCATTTCATATATAAAATTCAGTCTTGGTGTACTTTTGTACTGGGTTACCAAACAGGAATACCAACAACCACCATTCATTACCCAAACATAACTCTTGATAATTACCCACCATCCGTAAATCCTCCTTGGTAATTTTCTTAGAATTTATGTTACCCACAGAAACCACAAGGCATTCCATTTTTTTAAAACCACAACAAACTCTGTTTTAACAACAATCATATACCCTGTGGTATAAGATTCTCCTGACCTTTGTGTAATAAGTACTAACCCAAATTACCCACACGGAACACCCCATTTCAGTCCACCACAACTCCATGAAATGTACCCCCCAACATTTCTTGTATAGATATTCCCTTGTAATATTGTTGTATATAAATTATCCCCACAGAAATAACCACCAGACCATCATACCACACACTCTATATACCACACTTCATCCTTTATTATTAGATATTCATTGTACTTGGTACTTGTTTTACTCTGTACACAGAATACCACAGACACCCTATCATTACCAATAACTTTAATTACCCACCTTCCTGTGTATGAGATCTTCCCATGTATTTGTTGTAATTTATTACACAGGAATACCACAGACACCCATTCTAATTTACCACATCCAACTCTGTTATAACAACCAACATTACTTGTTAATCCTTCCTTATTTTGGTAAATGAATAAGGTACTACAGAATACCACAGACACCCATTATCATTCCACACACACCATAAGTGTTACCCCACATTTCCTTGATATGAATATTCCTGTTGTATTTTGTTTGTAATAGTAATTATTCCACAGGAAACCAAAGTACCCATTTCATTACCACAGACTCTATATTACCACACTCATTTCCTGTAGTAGATATTCATGTTACTTTGTTGTACTTTTTACTCTGTTCACGAGCATACCACAGACACCCATACATTACCACCATTAATCTGTTATATTAAACCACACATTCCTTGTATGAGATCTCCCATTGTATTTGTTGTTAATTTATTAACCACAGAATATCAACAGACACCCATTTTAATTTACCACACAACTCTTTATAACAACACAACCTTTGCTATGAGACTCCGTGTATTGTGTGAAAAGTACTACAGAACCACAGACCCCATTTCATTCCACACACTCCAATGAAATGTTACCCACATTTCCCTGTATATAGATATTCCTGTTGCACTGTTTTGAATAGTAATTTAGGTTCCACAGAATACCACAGGACCATTTATACCACATCGACTTATATTACACACTCATTTCCTGTAGTTAGATATTATGTGTAACTGTTGACTCTGGTACCACAGAATATCACAGACAGCCATATCTTACCGCATAACCATTATACTACCACACATTCTTGATGAGTCTTCCTGGTATTTTGTGTGTAATTAGGACCATCAGTAAATACAACATACACCCAGTTTAATTACACACGACTCTATGTTATATTAAACACAGTCCGTATGAGTATTCCTTGTATTTTGTGTAATGTACCACAGGATACCACAAGAATCTAAAGTATATTACACACAATCCTTGATAATCTTCCTGTATCTCTGTGTAAATATAGTACCTACAGAAAGCACAAACCCATTCGTTTACCACACGACCTATGTTATACCACACATATTCCTGTGAGAGTATCCGTCGTAATGTTTGGTAAAACACACAGAAACCCACAGACATTTTGTAACCACAATTTACCTCCTCATTATTATTAATTAACGCTAACTCTGTGTTAGCTAGCGAATAATATGTGAATATCATGCAAGGGCACAGATGCTTCACAGCCTAACCAGCTGCAAGTGTCTCAGACTATAATACCACTTGAATTGCCATTTGAATCATCATTACTCCATCTACCACCGTAATACTTAGTCAATCGCCCCCCAACAAAAACCACTGCACAGTTCGGCAATTCAAGGGGAGACTGTCCCCCAATGGGCAAAACTAATCAATGTTGGACAGCCACCATTTGATTTCCTCTTGGCCTCATAGAGAGTATCCTTTTCTATCAAATCCCCTTGGACCTCAGTGCCCTAATCTATCCTTCTAGTCTATAGTTAGACCATACTGACACCAGAAAATAATACAAGTTACCTATCACCATGGCAACACTCCTAAGAACTCAAAGCTGAGAAGTCGAGCATTTTGAAAAATCCTGACTTGAATGGGGAGTCTAATTACCACTTTCATGGTATCAATTCAAAACCCAGAAATTGCAATTAGTTGTGAGTCAAGACTGACTATCTGTGAAACCAAAAAATCCTAATTAGCAGCAGTTATTAGTCACTGGCCTTTTCGACTTCCAGACATCTCCCATATAATAGTATCGCCAGTATCCTACAACGACATTCCCCTTTCTCACTGTGCGAAAAACGGCTCAACATTTGCTAAAGTCTGGTCATACTAACCCGTTGGCAAACTTTGAACTGCCAAACTGAGTTATTCCAAATATTTCAATAATTTCCTTCTTAGGATGAATTGGCACTAATAATAAGCTCCCGGAGTCGACTGAGAGCAAACACTAGGTTATGAGAGAACAGTGAACATTATCCATCTTAAAAAGATAGTTTAAGAAATTGTCAGCTGAGAATCTAGTAATGATACTAACCACCATTCTTTTTGTCTGGAAAGAGTTAGAGATAAACTTAACCTCTTCATGAAGGTGGTCAATACCCTTTACAGAAGACCTGAATTTCTATCGTATTTTGTAAATTCCCATCCACGGTGCCTAACCTGGCTGTCTTTTGTGATAAAATGAAGCAAATACATCTCATACCCTGAACTGAATTTCAAAATAAAAGTCTATTTACACCAATCATTAATGTTCTCTCAGTCGCTCCGACTGCTCTATTCACAATAGAATTAACACCAAAGGTAACAAAAATCTAGAGATCACTTACCTCTTGTTTGCTTGAAGCTTTACTCTCCTTTGTTCAAGTTCTCTGGCCTGGTCTGCTTCGAGGCATGTACTTTGCTTAATCCAATTGCAGCTGTTCTATGAGTCCCTCTCCCCTGTCTTGCGCAGGTAAAAAGCCTGTCAAAGGCCCGCTGTGCGTCGAAGGCGTGGTAGCAGTGCGTGGCTTTGCCTTTGCTTAAACAGCCAACCTGCTGCAAATTGTTGGCCACCATCTCAAGATTGAACTGGTGGCAGGTTGGGTGCGAATAAACCGCTTGGCCTTAATGCGAGCCTGCTACAGCTTGTGCTTTCCCTCAAGCCTTGACTTGTTTGGCTCAAATCATCTCCACAACAAATATCTGTAACTGAGTGGTAAGGCTACAGAGTATAATATCTGTGACTATTTGATAAACCCTTCGAGGCATCATCTCGTAATTGGATACAAATAGTCCATCTCTTCTGTTTCAGTCGACTGGAATCTAGAGTTCGAAAACGCTTCACCTTTGACATATCTCTAACTCTTTGCATAGGTCCCCTCGACTTATTGTTGCTAAAAAATGCTCCAAATGTGATTCACCTTGTTTTGGTAATTTCAATGAACTGACAGTGTCTGTGTAATTAAAAAAAAAAAATTGCATACTTGAACTACATCATTGGAGCGTTGCTCTCTTTGTTGCCTACTAGAAATTAGCAGCTGTGCAATATCTATCTAAGGTCCCCAATGTCCGCGTAGCAAACTTCGCCAAGGAAGACTGAGATTTATTGTTATTCAAAGTTCTGACTCTGAGTCTATTTGTCCGCTTCTGGCTGGGCCCCAAAGAAGCTAAATCATAGTTCATATTGACAAATTCTCAGTTCACAAGACCTCTATGAAATCCATAGTAGCATATCACAATCATCCATCCAATTACCTACTCACCTGGTTGAAATTTCGCCAGGCCTCATCCCTCTGCACCCCGCCACTTGGCAAATCCGACGTCTCGGCTGCAGCCCGCCACGGAGCACAAAGTGGATTGAAAATTCTGACGCTATTTCCAGGATTTCAGCAATCTGTTAAAGTTTTCGAGTAAACCTTCTTGTCAATTTGAACAAATCAAAGAAGCCTGCCCTTTGGGTTTAGTTTTCTAATTTTATGTCAATTTGCAGATGCGATTCTTATTGTACTCTCACGCTCCAGCTTATCTGCTCAGCACGGACATCACCGCCTTCCCCGACTGGACGAGATAAGTAGCTTGCCTCGAGAGTATTAGATGACGTCCTTTGCACTTCCACAAACATTTCGACGTTCGTCCACATTTGCCGCAAAAAACGATGAAACCTTAAGAGGTAAAGTAACACGATGAATAGTCGTCAAAAAACACAAAAAACGCAAATCGTCGAAGAAAACGAACAAAAGAAGCAATAAAAAGCTTCCCCTATAAAATTTATATCTCGTTCAAAATGCGCTACTAACAATGAATCAAGATCTCGCCCTACTACGGCTCCTCATTACTAATATCTAAAACCATTATCATAAAATTGGCTGTAGTCTTTCATCCAATGAAAGCCTTGTCAAAGTAAAGTGTTCTGTCTTTTCATCAAAAATCGCACATCTCAGCAATGCCACAGACAAACATGTAAGGAGCTTTGATCATACTCCTTTTTATTCGTTTTCTTCTTCATTATATGTATTATAAAATATACAAGAGAACAGTTTTTTGACATACAACCAAAATTGTACTTTACATTTATCATAACATTTAACAAAATACAGAATAAAAGCAATTGGTCTTCACATCAATAGATAATACTGAAAATCTAAAGTAGATTTGGAGGTGCTTACGACCTATATAAACATCTACATGGACAGGCTTTCCCAACTCTTAAATCATTAAAAGAAGAATTACCATTGACACATACAGTCTTTATCGCTATAGATATCTGCTTTATCAATCGTAACTACTTCAGATACATACAGCCTGTTCTCCAAATTGTATTTTTTTTTAAAAAACAAATTGCATCATGTAACTACGTTACACATAGGTCAGTGTAACTGACGTTACACAAATCAGCCGTCAATTTGACTTGATTGTATGTTGAATATCCATAGCTTGCTATATGTAAATAATTAATGCAATGCCAGCTCATCATATAGAAATCTAATTGGCCATAGTTGATACTTCTTCGTTTGTTTTTATGGAAAAAAATAAATCAAGTCATGTTCGGTAACTGACGCTTACATCCCAAATGAGCGGGTAATTAAAAATCCAAGCTTTTTCTTTACCAAAGTCACAATTGAAACCAAATTTTTTGAAATACAGTTGATTAAAGTGTCCTTTTCAATACAACTTTATCCATGTGAAAGTATTACTGAACAAAAAGTTTTAGTTTGGGAAAATGAAATGAGTTCTTTTGAAAATACCTTTCTATACCAAAAATCTATTGTCGAATACTTCGGCATGTTAGAAGCTGAATAAATCGCCGCCATGATCAGTAAAATTTATTGATTCTAAAACTCAACTCACATTTATTAAAAATAAAAATTATTCTTAACCAAAAATATCATTTGAACTTTCTGGCACCCCTTTCCAGATTTCTCTGAAATTGCCTTATGTATTTCCTTTTTATACGTTACTTCCTCTATCTTCATCATTCTTACTGTACTTTGCTCTGTGTCTCGAGTGCACGTCATCTCAGATGTCGTCCACAGGCAAGAGATTCGCAGGCCCCAAAACGCGAAATACGCGCTCAAATTTTCCGGCTAGTTGACGAAAGCCGCGTAGCAGATTACGTTCACGTATCGCAGAAAGCTTAAAACTCTGCTCAATCTCTCTGATTCACATAGTGACCAGCCAATTGAAAATCTTTTTATAGAATCTATAACTAACCTAATCTACAAATATGAAAATTATCCACTTAATCCGCATCTAATTGAGATTCTCTTAATCTAACATTAGGGCCAGCTGTTTCTTCCCGGATAGCCAACTTTCTTGTTCGGTGTTGAATTTAGGTTTTGGGCGTTCGTAAGTTTTCCCATGAACTTTGGGGAAATTTTAACACGAGAAATCATGCGCACTGCAGTTTGAACACTGCGCCAATGTTAGCTCTCTGGTCTTCGAAGGATACGAAAAGACAGAGGCGCCTGCCGTCACATGCATCATGGTAGACCAGACGCGAATAACCATCTGTTCAGGATTTATCTTATAAAAAATTTTTATCAAAATCCCACACTAGCAGATCCTCTGCCGACTCTACGTAGTTGTAGGCATTATCTGATATAATCACCCAGTCCATTCAAGTGCGCTTTATTCCGCATTTCAGGTGACTTTTACAGCTAGACTTGACTCGTGAGGACCACACACGAGAACGACTTAAAGAGAGAATGACAAATATCCACCGATAAGGCCTTATGTAGGCACTAACTTATTAGCTGAATGGTCCATCAGTTGTTAGTACCTTGGATCACAGGTCGGCAAAAACACAATCTGCTAGGTTCCTACTGCCTGTTTTAAAGATTATAGTACATCTTATGCCCTTCCAAACCTGTTCAGAATCTATAGAACAGACCATCTACTTAACGCACACACAATGGCATTCCCTGAACTGGTGATGACCAACGAGGGCGACAGTTAATGTTGTTACCAAGCGTTTTTTCAGAAATAATGGTGAACATGTTCCTGCTCATTCTGTCCTGCCTGCCATACCGTATCGTAACAGTATTCCCATACATTCCCAATCATTGGTTGACATTTCCATTCAGGCAACATTGTCTCCAGCTTCTATTTGCCCAAGATGTACATTTTATGTTGCAAATACGGTTTCATTCTAGGATTTAGGTTAGGATAATCACTTTACACTTATTGCGATTGGTCAATTTCAAATTGTTATATACATGATATTATGGTCATTCCTAGCCGAAAAGTGTACACACGGCGAAAAAAGTTGAAGTCCAAATTAGAACATCTTTATGATTTATCTTTTGACCCACTACAAAGTCAACATCATCAACCTGATCCGTGTATAACATTGCCACGCTAATCTCCAAAATTGACCTTGTGGCAAAGACGGGAAAATCAAAACATATCTTTTTGCATGTTACCTACGATACACTACCCTACATGTATACGCAGAATTTTGCCTCCATATATACATTTCCTTCCAAATATTCATCCATTCCTCAATAAGCATTCTAACAACTAGTTAAAAATCGAAGAAGCAGGCTTTCGCCAAATTTCCTTATTTGCCATATCTCATTAAAGTTATATTTTAAACAAATCTGTTGCAAAAAAACATGGGTTGTCATTTGCCATTGTTAATCTCACGACGCCTAATTAAGACTAATCATATCTTACTAAAAAAAAGAGAATGACTCCCTCATTAAAACCCTTAAAAAAAATTGGAATCCGCCCATTAACTTGTTGTTTTTAGAAGAGATAGAAACAATATGTATTCGTAGGGAAACAGCTAATGTATTCGTATGAACATAGCTATAACGGACTACATGTAATTTTAAACTATTTTTGACTCCAATGTATAATTAATCGGTTAGGGGTCATTCAACCTAATGTTTTTGTGAAAACATATCTTTCTCAGCCCAATAATATGGAACATACTACCCTAGTATTGCTGGAAACACTAACTTTTTAACCAAAAAACGTCAATATCTTGCTCCTCGTTTATCTTAAGTTCTATATATTTTAATCAAGATTCTATTGGTCACAATAATGCAAGGCTATTTTTTCCAACATCTGTGCTTGATACAGATAAATACCGATTTAAAAATGATTAAAACGTCTAAACTAAAGATTCCACCACATGAGAATTAATTCATTGCGGAATATTTATTAATAGCATCAGCCCCTAGCCACACAATTAAAAAAACATTGAAACTTACTTTTCTGCTAACATAAATACTTAAAGCATCCAATTCGAAAAAAAAAATTAATCAAATGTCTTTCGAACAACATTACACTTATAGATGTAGGAGCACTTTTTTAAATGATTTCATCAACTGGAAGTCATTCTTTCCTCACGTTTATTCGAAATCATATTTACATAACGTGAACCCACCAAACGAAACAAAAAATTAGCATTATATATCATTTTAAAATCTAATAGTCATTATACCCTTTCCTTTAACTAAAATAAAAAATTATTATTGTATCGTTCGTATATGTATCTAGGCACTTAACATTGCACATATATTATCCCATCTGTTATCTTATCCAATAATACATTTGTGGAGTAACAGTGACGTCCGAACCTATGAGTTTAAGAATATTTATAACTGCACAGTTTCTTGATATATATAAATTGGAAAGAATTAAAACCCTTGCTTCAACGTAACCAAAATCAAAGTATTCTCCATGGCTGAATATCCAACCCAAATTGAATTTCTGCTTTTACTGCATGATTCAAAGACCGACTATAACGTCTGCATCTTCACTTTTACATCATTTATCACTTTCATCAAAAATAAAAATGGCGAAAATGAAGCAATTTCTCAATCAAACATGGTTTTCGATAACTTATAAATTATGACGGTCTAGTAAATAACGCCATGAAATCCCAATTGAATGTTTAAGAATAACTTAAAGAAGTCAGGCAAGTTGCATTGTATTTGAATCCAGAATGCAATTCATTAATATGAACATTAAACACCTGCATAAATAAGTCAAAAAGGATAAGTCGGGAAAAAAAATCAACGTATATATGTTTTTATTTTTTTTTATTAATACATGACAGACCATCTCCAGTAACTAATTATTCATTCTATCTTTAAATAACAATTAGAGGAGTTAATCACATCTTATTTACAGATTTTGCAATCGCCGAACGTCCTCTAATAAATAGCGAAACACAGCGATTCTTATCCCGCAATAAGCAAAAACTAAATTTTGCGCGCACTTTACTCAAATCTGATAATCACCAATACAATAAAATAACTTAATTATTGCCGGTCCAAACAAGTGTCCCCAAATATCTATTGACTATTCCTCCCTTTTTCAATAAAGAAAAATCAATATGAGCATTAATTGTAAACGCCAAGAAGAACAGTTTACTTACATTTTACCTACGAATACAACATTGTTACCTACAAACACGGACACCACTGCAGGAAATGCTATCCATGTTTTTTATCTATTCTGAAAAGCTATAATTTTTTTTATAATATTGAAAAGTTCCCCCACTGAAAACGCTACGAAAAAAATAAACTAAATAACATGTTCAGAGAAAATACTCTCAACAATAAATTAAAAAAATATAAATTATTTACAATTAAAAGGAAAATGTCGAACATAATTAAAACATAAGATCTAAACAAGAAAACTCACTACGTAAACATCACCGATTAAAATCTCTACACACCATAAATCCCACCCTAATATACATTGCAAGCTTTCCCAGTTCTCAAGACACAATTACAAAATATGATTCCTATTAAACCCTCAGCACAACGTAAGTTGCATCATAGCCCGAAAATTTACGTACGATTCTGAATAAGTCCAAAATCCCCTAACCCTACGAAAACTACAAATACACACAATATCAAAGCAATTCTATACCTTAAAAAACAACCTATGGAATCCACTAAGTTAGATGAGATAAGATATGTATTAAACACCTACAGGTCTCATGGCTCACGTAAGACTGATCAATACTTCGCTATCCTGTAAACTTCTCCTACTATGAACATAAATGTTTCCAAGTACTTAATGTCCTCTATTAATAAACTAAAAAATAGAACAAATTAATCCGGAATACGCCAAATCATATTTATACGTTAACTATACTAATATTTTGAGCCACTACGAAAAATTCGGCCTTTGACCTCTTCTGCCATTTACAAAGGGAAAGCAAATGTCACCGGGAACAATGATCGATAGCCGAATGTTGAAACGCTTCTTACGCAATAGAGCCCGACTTTCCTTACTATTCTTATATGGTATAACTTTTAAAAAATCTGGATTCTAGGTAACATCCAAATTTAACCACTCGGAAAAAAAATTCCAAATGTTTGATGCCCATATTACTCAAATTTGACAATTTCTCCTGAGATGTGCCAATCTAAAAACAACTTGAAATCTAAATATTGTATATTTTTTTTTTTTTTTTAAGTTTTTTTTCCCAAAAAGGAACCAAAAAGGATGTTTTTAAACCGTTTAAAAAACAAGCCACTTCAAAAATTGAAGTTGGAACAAACGCACGAATAAGTCACCGATCGATACATAAAACTCTAAATTGATTTCCTACATTTTATTTATTGCCTGAACATGATCAAAAACACCTGCCACACTTCGCTGAACGACCAATAGGTTCGGTTAACAGTTAATCTGTTTAAGTAAAGTTCTATTATAATCATGGGCCATGCCTCAAATTACTATGAGATCAATGTAATTATCGCCGCAGAAATGTAAGATTGATTAAACAAAATTGGTTCATTCCCAGATATTTAAGAGCATATTTCCTAAATAAACCTCATTTATTTAAAAAATGAGTTATTGCCTTCCCCACCGAAGTAGTGCCGGTAGACATCAGTTGGTTCCTCCTCCTACGTCCGTTACGCCCGTTGCCGTTACGCGTATTCAAAAACCACTTAATAGAACTTCAAACACAGTCATATATAAACATCTAAGAAGACATCTGATTAGATTGTTGATATGTAGGTCAAAGCAAGCAAATTTCAAATTGGTGATTCATGTAAAATAGATCGTTATCGCATATCTCAAAAAAACCAGTCTGAAATGGCTTCAAACCCTCAAGTGTAGATGTATCATCATAGAAACAATCTGATTAGATTTGATATGAGTTCAAAGCAAGGTACAGCAAATGTAAATCCAAATTAAATAGTTTATATCCATATCTCAAAACCAGGTGATTGAATGTAAGCTTCAAAACTATTGAATGCATCACATTGGAAGACGATCTTAGTTTTGGATACGTAGTCAAATAGCGCAAGGGGCACAAGATCAAATTGTGAAATTCCCATGCAAACAGGGAAAAAGAAACTTGACATGCGGGATCGGGAGGAAACCCCTAGCAAATGTGCGGATGACTATCGGGTATTTCGTATTAACAGAAAATATTGGATAAAGACAAAGATAGCTTGCTTGGTCGTGCATATTATCACCTTTAATTAATTATCGAGCTATCGGTTCTCAGCGGTAAATATTTCCCCATTGACTCGTGTTAATTTAGATTTCAAACTTAGCAGATGAAAAGGTGAAAAAATTGGGTAACTAATGTCTATAGTAATTAAAAGACAATTACTCACTTCTCACTGTTGGTCTCAAACATAGCATAGCCAGCCATTTTCATTAAACAAAAAATATAGCCCCCTCCCGACACTATGGATAGGATCAAGGCAGAAAGTTAATGTACTCACCCTCTTCAGATAGTTCCAAAACAACTGCCTAATCTTTCCCTTTCGGCAGAAGAGGTCCAGGTTCTTTCTTCCTGATTCGGTGTCAATATAAACCCAATCAAATTAATCACATTCGTCAATCTGGCGTTTGAAATTAGTATTGTCTTTGGGTTGCTCGCCTCACATTTTGGTGTTCTTCGAAGTAATACCGTTAACCATCCGTTTTTTATGGCAAATTGTTACCCATGCGCGATCCTTGACCTGCATTAATTCTGGCTACGCGCCGCGCTTGGCGCAGTCAGACTATTCATCTATTCATTGTTGCGCGATAAGGGCATTGTGGACCAATACAATAGATCAAAATTACAAAAGACCTCAAAACCCAGAGCAAAGGATATAAAATCAACCAAGAGACCTGTTCACAACTTTCCCATGACCAAGGCCAACTAAATTTCAATCACCGTATTAACCCCTACCCCGACCAATCTTTCCTACATTAGGAATCCCGATACATTTCAAAACAATCACAGCTTTATCCATCTAAAATAATACCTCACGATCCCGGCACGATCGCGGTCAATCATTCAAAAATTTCTTGAATTTTTTGAACCAATAAATCGAAATCGGCACAATAATTTTAAACTCAAAAGTCCATATTTAATACCCACTTACCTACATTAGTTATGATCCAGTAAACCGCACATCTGGTTTTGCAAGCTCCCTACCTCTCAAACGTTAAAGTTGCAACACAAAACACTTATTACACTGTACGCTTTTTCCCATGAGCTTCCTTCCAAAAAAGACAACAATACGCACCGCATCCAATTCACCCCGGGCCCGAACCGTGTTTGGCGCCTTTAGTCTTTTCAAAATATGGCCCCCCCCCGCCCCCCGCCAGCCAAACATAGGCCTACGCTTAAATGGTATGTTGAAAATTTGAATAAAATTATTTAAGTGTTTTTTTTTTTTTGTTTTGTTTTTGTTTTTTTTATACTGTCCAATGAGTTCAGAAAAGAATTTCTAGATAACTCTGAGATTACGCTTATAATAAAATACAATATTTCTAAAACGAGCGCGAAGCTCGATACAATTTTTTCCCCCTCTAACTTTAACGATCAAGAAAGCAAAGAAATCTAAGCAATAGGGTATCCAATTTTGTACTCCTTCCATCGGAATAATCATTATGAACCCTACGTGTATATTTGCCATCAAAACGATGAAAGTAAGCCATATAAAATCATGTAAACGCCATCAAAATGAATCAAACCAAATTATGAGTTTATCAGATCTCTCAATTACAAAAAGAAAAAAGAGCGAGCTGGAATCGCGAGCAAAATTTGAACTGTACGGATACTCTCTAAAAACGTGACTTTATTGCATTCCTCAGAACCCCACACAAGTAAACTCTTTGAAAATGAAGCCGAAGCGCGTAAGCCATCGAAAATTTGCTCTATTATAAACCTAGAGTTTAGGATCACACTTTGGCCTCTTAAATAATTTAAAGACCGTATGTTCCCCATAATTTAACATATGATGAAATAGAGAGAATACCATCACTGCTTCATAATCTCCTT
>CALNVZ010003274.1:0-22737 GCA_940671915.1 Paracentrotus lividus
TCCTCAAGTGCGGACACTAATTAGGTAGGAGAAGTTGGGCCAGTAATTGTCTTCTAATGTCACTTTCGTCATTTGTTCAAACAAGTGCCTGATCTTTCCCATTTGTCAAAGATGGTCCAGTGTTGTAGCATTTTCAGGGAAATCAAGGTGTAAAAACAACAAATTTAATCATTTTCGTCATCTGGGCGGTTTGAATATGTAGTATTATTTTTGTCTTTGGTTTGGGCTCGCAACTCACACTTTTTGGTGTCTTCGAGTAATTAGGCCGTAGTGGTAACCTCATTTAGTGGCAATTTCCAAAATTAGTCAATTTTTCTTTCACTTAATTTTTTAAGATAAGGATTTCCTACTTAGAAGAATAATTGGCATTTTTGGGGGGTTTTTGATTAGATTAATGAATATAAGAGGATTTGATTGTCCCCCCCCCCCGTATAGCGTCCTAAATTTACAGGCAAATGTTCCTTCTTAGCTCCGAAAAATAAAAGGGTATTTGTGTTGAAGCAGAGATGGGGGGGGGAAGGTAAGCGAACTTTCGGTTTGAGTAGGGGCAAAGCGACGAAAGCGGAGATGGAGGGTGTGAACATGGCTCGATATTCCAAACTCGATGGAATCTCTTTCGTTTGGCGCTAAATTTTCTTAAATAATGAAAAATCGAGCTGGCTATGCCTATGTTTTGAGACTAACAGTGAGAAGATGAGTAAATTGTCTTTAACCCTTTGGCTGCGACGGGCTTCTACAGAAGCCGAGCGAGGTGTTCAGTCTGCGACGACGGGCTTCTACAGAAGCCAAGATAATTCCCTAATATATTGACAAACTTATTCAGCTTTTCACCAGCTCTTTGGGGCTAAATTCTTGAGGAATAGGACAAAGATATATTCATTTTGAACATCCATTAAAGAAATAACCAAGTTACGTGGAAAAAAATCGAGAACAATTCACTTCATTTCAACATTACCATAATTTTTTACATAAGAAACGAATTCCCGATCTTAACTTTTGGCGTACGCGTACGCGTCCGGAGGGGAAGAAATAATCAAATAAAGCTAACTGGAGAGGAGAAATGCGAGAGATAAAGATTGAGAATGAGAAGAAGGGAGAGAAATAAAAAGGTTAAGGGGTTAAAACAATGTTCATTATTATAGATATATATACAACATTAGTTGTATGGAGATTAAGCCTGTCATTTTCCGATTCTCGCTAGGTTATATATACTTATCAAGATAAAGAGAGGGGTTGATTATCTAACATTTTGCTTCAACTATTTTGTTGTAATTATAATGATTTAATGAAATGTAAAGTATGTCAAATGCAGTAGGTATTTTTAAGTTAAAAGTCTCATTTTTATTTCAAAACTTACACCTGCGCTTTTAATGAATGGGGCTTAGTCAAAGGTGCCATTGTCCAGAGGTGTGAAGCCGGCCACTATGATCTTTAATCCATATTTTATAGAACTAAGTTGAAAGAAACAGGACCTCTTTTCAAGTGCTATTCAGTTGGCGTATCGATCGAACCGCGCGTGCTGCACATGCGTTACGCATTTTGCATTGTGAATCTACTGGAAAGGAAGAAAGCGGAACTTCTGCCAAAATTCCTGTTTTTCTTTACCAAATAACGCGTCTTATATTTGGTTTTGATTACTATACCTTACAGTGTTAGATAGAAAAATGTCTGCCCTGTCATGTTTACATTTACTACAAATCATGAAAATGACCGAGTTAAATGCAAGGAGTAATGAAAGCACAAAACATGACAAATTTCTATAACATTGTAAGTGTACAAGAAATCGCTCCGCCGCAGGGGTAACAATCGCGTTTCACAGGCCCGCGCTCAAAGGGTTAAATTACTACTAGACATTAGTTATCCCAATTTTCACCCTTTTCTCTACTAACGTTACGAAATCTAAAATTAACACACGAGTCAATGTGGAAATATTTACCGCTGTGAAACCCACAGCGCCCCCACAGAGCTCCCAGAGCGCTTACAATGCGCACATATTAAAACATCCAACTAATACACAGCTGGCTCTGGCTTTCTACACGAATGACTTGCGCACGAACAGCGCACAACATGTGAACAAAAGTGGTTGCCCCTCACATTGACGGTCGATTGTTTGCAATGCATTCGCAACGCTTTGACCTACGCACATGTCACGAATACTTAACGCGCGGTCTGCGTGTGTCTGGCGCTGCGAGCTCTGTGCATGTTTGGCGCTGCGCGCTCTTCGCATATGGCGCTTTGCCGGCGTTTACATCCATGCGTCGAGCTCGACGTAGATTTTTAAGCATGCTCAAAATTTTATGGCCCGGTCACATGTACACGACGCACGGCCAGCGCTCAGAAAAAGTAGTAGTTTTGGGCAATGCGTCGTCTTGCGCTGGCTTGTAGCGGACACTCGTCGCTTACTCGTCGAGCGCGCTAGATGAACGCTTTTTTATTCGTCGTTGTGCGCAGTTGTGCGTCTAAAATTTTGAGCATACTCAAAAATCTACGTCGAGCTCGACGCATGGATGTAAACGCTGGCAGAGCGCCAGATATGCGCAGAGCGCGCAGCGCCAGCGCCAGACACACGCAGTCCACGCGTTAAGCATTCGTGACACGTGCGTAGGTCCAAGCGTTGCAAATGCATTGCAAACAATCGAACCATCAATGTGAAGGGCAACCACTTTTGGTCGCAGGTTGTGCGCTGTGCGTGCGCAAGTCATTCGTGTAGGCAGCCAGAGCAAACTGTGTATTAGTTGGATGTTTTAATATGTGCGCAGTGTATACGCTGTGGGGGCGCTGTGGAAGCGCTGTACATACGCATTACCTTCTCCAAAATCATCAGAAAGTTCGACGCACAACGACGCGCAGAGCTCATTTTCTATTTATTTTTTTTTTTGTGCGCTGGCCGTGCGTCGTTTACATGTGACTGGGCCATTAGACGCACAACTGCGCTCAACGACAAATCAAAAAGCGTTCATCTAGCGCGCTCGATGAATGAGCGACGAGTGTCAGCTACAAGCCAGCGCAAGACGACGCATTGTCAAAAACTGCTACCTTTTCTGAGCGCTGGCCGTGCGTCGTGTACATGTGACCGGGCCATAATTTTGGAGAAGGTATTATGCGTATGTAGGGCGCTCCCGCAGCGCATACACTGCGCACATATTAAAACATTCAACTAATACACAGCTTGCTTTGGCTGTCTACACGAATGACCCGCGCAGGTACAGCGCACAACCTGCGAATAAAAGTGGTTGCTCCTCACATTGACGGTTCGATTGTTTGCAATGCGTTCGCAACGCTTGGACCTACCCACATGTTACGAATGCTCAACGCGTCGTCTGCGTGTGTCTGGCGCTGGCGCTGTGCGCTGTGCCGGCATTAATGGCCTGGTCACATGTACGCGCACGACCAGCGCTCAGAAAAAGTAGCAGTTTTGGGTAATGTGTCGTCTTGCGCTGGCTTGTAGCTGACACTGGTCGCTCACTCGTCGAGCGCGCTAGATGAACGCTTTTTGATTCGTCGTTGTACGCAGTTGTGCGTCTAAAATTTTGAACATGCTCAAAAATCTGCATGGAGCTCAAAGCATGGATCTAAACGCCGGCAGAGCGCCAGATATGTGCAAAGGGCGCAGCGCCAGCGCCAGACATTCGCAGAGCGCGCAGACACACGCAGACAACGCGTTAAGCATACGTGACATGTGCGTAGGTCCAAGCGTTGCAACAAACGAACCGTCAATGTAAGGGCAACCACTTTTGTTCGCAGGTTGTGCGCTGTGCCCGCGCGGGTCATTCGTGTAGACAGCCAGAGCAAGCTTTGTATTAGTTGGATGTTTTAATATGTGCGCAGTGTATGCGCTGTGGGGGCGCTGTGGGAGCGCTGTAGGATCGCCCTACATACGCATTACCTTCTCCAAAATCATCAGAAAGTTCGACGCACAACGACGCACAGAGCTTATTTTCTATCTTTTTTGTGCGCTGGCCGTGCGTCGTGTACATGTGACCAACGCAGGCCATTACATCAATGAGACGAGATCGATGGAGATTTTTGAGCATGCTCAAATTTCAGACGCACAACTGCGCACAACAACGAATCAAAAAGCGTTCACCTAGCGTGCTCGACGAGTGAGCGACGAGTGTCATCTATAAGCCAGCGCAAGATGACGCATTGCCCAAAATTGCTACTTTTTCTGAGCGCTGACCGTGCATCGTGTACATGTGACCGGGCCATTATTTTCCATCTTTTTGTGCGCCGGCCATGCGTTTTGCACATGTGACTGGGCCATAATGGCGGAGTCACATGTACGACGAACGGCCAAGCATAGTATGCGCTGGGTGTGCGTTACTCACTCATCGAGCGCGCTTAGGCCAACGCAGTGCATTCATCGCGTGTTGTCTATATATGTGATACGTCTTGTCGAAATGAGAGAGAAGTCGCAGATCAAAGATCCGAGTAAATCGACAAACTAATAAAAAAGTCACAATTTTGAGGAATTTTTTTTTTATTATTTTCTGGTTCTACATGCTTCATCTTTCTCTGTTAAAAAAAAATGAGTGAAAATGGTAAGGGAAAGTGGTAAAAAGCATTTTTTCGGGCGAGTGTTTTTTCGGTCATAATTTTTTTTTTCCGGACATACAAGCGAACGTCCACCTCATTTCCCCTCTCCGTTTAGCTCCGCCATTAGCAATGCATGGTTTGTCATGTGATGTGTGATTTCAACTGGATTTTGTTTCGCTTTTGTGAGCGAATAGGAATAAACTCTCTTTAGCTGCACTCAGAAATTTTGCGTGCGATGCCACAACGTTGCTGTGAAATAAGCTTGTTCATCCGGATAGGGAGCACGCAAACGAATTCAAATCTAACAATCGGGTGGGGAGGGGGGGGTTATGTTGGGAAAAGCTACTTATTGCTTGACTTAGCTTCTGATCCAAATGAATGTTCAAATTTCAGCATTTTATTTTAAGGGCCCGCGATATCTGTTGTCCTGATGGGCAATTAAACCTCCCTATTAACAAATTTGGTTCATCAGGAAAACTAGAGCATACAAAAGAGGTGACGTGATAATACTTACTGATACAAGTATTTAGGTTAAGTCTTCTGCAGTTTATTTTAACAAAGTACACGTGTTTAAGAAAGTAGCGTTTTACTAACACGACGAAACAAATACGAATTTCTCTTAAAATAATCATTTCTAAAATTATTATATTTTCTTATTATGGTAACAGTATTGATCAATAAAAGACGAGATCGAGCAAGTCATTTACGTTTTTATTTTCATTGTCTTAAGCTAACCTAGGCACCTTAAACAGTGAACAGAAATTTCTAAATACATTCGGTGAGGCGCAAATATTTATTAAAACATTTTTGGAGGCCTATCTCTATCATAATATACTTATTTAAAGATTAACCACAAATGCATAAGCCGCCTGTACAAGAATAACTTTAGTCTATAGACATGTATTATGTTCGAAATTTCCAACAGAGTTCAGATCAAATGACTCGCTTTATAATGAGTAAGAGTATACCGCGATTGACATTCAAAGACGCACGCAACATCGGAATAAAACCCCCAAAAGGTTTAAAACTAGTTTTGTTTCTAACTAATTTAGCGCCAGGATTGCGAAACACTTTTCTTCAAGACGGACTTTTTCTAACATTAAAAGAGCATGACGATTTTTATTATTGACGAAGATATAAACACTAACAAAATTCAGTTTCTTTTTTGAGAGTATTGAATGTTTATTTTAGAAACATGGCTTGCTGGCGTTTGCCTGCATGCGTGAACCGGACGAGTATGTTCTTGTATCCTGAAATGCAGCCTCCTCATTGGTCAATCGTTTCACCTTTGTAACAAATGGTTGCTAGGGCATTTCGGTGAGTAGTAGAGCGGTGACAAAATGGTCTTATTTTTCTAGCTCGGAGTCAGACGGAAGTCAAACTTCGCAGACGTTTTTCTCTTGATTTTAATTTCCAAGAGCACAATTCTCTTCGCGTTCAGAGGCTAATATCTCCACTTCTATTTACTCTTTACAGTCGGGTTATATATCAAATTCAAGGCAATGAATCAGGGATCAATAATATCAAATAAAATGGATTTCAAAAATCGCGAGTAGTCTCTCCTTTCGACGTGACGCATCACATATGTTGTCTGTATACGCTCTGTGTGTGCGTTGTCGGTAATTTTCACAGATTTCCATGCGGTGGGCTTGCGTTCACAGTTGTGTAGGCCTAAAGCAGCTGTAAACGCTACGTCGAATAGTCAACGTATGTTGTGGCTTTCTCTTTCACAAAGGACGTCGAAGAGGAGGAAAGAAAATTGTCGTACCGCAAGACTCACCGTTCTGTTCCTTTCAGCATTGAAGCTAAGTCTGGTCATCTAACAGTGACTTGTGACAGTGATGAAGAGACGGTTGACAGAAAGGTTAGTTAATCGAAATGGAAGTTTTAGTTTACCCTAATGCAGCAGTCACTCAGACACTTACGTTGAGTTACGTCCGGTTGCGTCCAAAAATTCTTTTCTTTTCTGCGAATCCCAACTGATGCCTTCTCGTCATAGTCAGCAGTGGAAATAGTGATAATATCGTTCATCTAATAAAACAAATAAATACTTAAGAAATGATAGAATAGAAGATGAAATAAGGATAAGACAACAAAAACGTAACTATACGTACGTAAGTGTCTGTGTGACTGTAGCATAACAACATGCTCAAAACGCCTCACTACTCCTTTTTCTCATTGCGTGATTTTGAATAAATTTGTCAGATAATATTCTAAGAAAAAAAAAAGTTCCAATTGAGCACCTGTACTTTGGTACAGTAGCAGCACCCTTTGGGGGTACCCATTAGCATCTTTATGTCCATGAAGGGTGCTAACTAGCATCCCATAATCCCTGAGGGACTGATCATGATGAGCACACTTCCCTTAACTGAATGGTGTTACACCCTATTATGGTGCCGTTATTGTGGCAACATCAAGCACCCTTAAAGATGCCCATTGGATTTTTTATCTGAGAGTCACAGTCAAGGGGATATTGTTAAAAAGTTGTGCTCATCATAAAGAATGGATACTCCCCCTCCTCAAAGGCCACCTGTCATAAGAAAAACATCAGATAGTAATGAAAGTGCCTAAAATTGATCCTTGTACACAAATAGAGTGCCCTCAAAATATGTCATTATTAACTCGTCGCCAGATGCAACATCGTATCATTTACCTCATCTTCCCCACATCTTGATGATACATTGTCACCCCTTAAAGGCGCTCGCAACTCGCAGATCGTGGGGAATGCGCGTTTTTCCAGAGCTCCATTGACTCGTACACAATCGACAGTGGCTTACGCATGGGTCGGACTACTGGGGATTAACTTTCGGACAGCACGAACATAACGAAGTTGACCGAATTCAGTCAGTAAATAGGGTCAATAGCTTCGGATTCTAGAGTCCTCAACAATTTTTAGTTTACAGACTTTCAACGGGTCTCTTCGTATAAATTCAAAGTGAGGACTTGTATAATGCTCCATTTCAAAAACCGGAACATAAGCTAGATTTACTTCGGAATTCTGGTTAGTTAGTCTAGCCATGAAGGATTAACCGGATTAACTCCAGATGCGTTGTCGCTGAAGATTACGCAACACGCCTCAGGCTCTGATTGGAATGTTATCTTTTCATCCGAGATAAGGTGCTTTCCCCATGTTTTATCAATTATACGTCCCTTTAACGCCCACTGCAAACTCACCGCGGCCTTAATTTCCACCATGAATGGGAGCTCATTTACACAGTGATTTATATAGAGAGAGTCTGGCCAACGCACAGTGGGCGAGAATCACCTCAAACTTCGCCAGACTTATTTTTCGTAGAAGAACGTAATTACTTCACATTAGTAGTCAGTCTAGGGTTTTAAGGCTCGAAGAATTCGATAAGAACATTTTGGAATTCGTATGACGTCATCTGAGTACTGTTTTGTGATTGGGCAATGAAAAATATCTATGGTAACACATAGAATTTTTTATTTTGCTTTGATAAGTGTGACTTATATGGGGTTTCAAGACATAAGAGACACAATGAGAGTATTTTCAAATTTCTATGACATCAATTAAATACCATTTTCTGATTGGTTAAGGCCTATTTCCACAAATTTCTAATTAACCTTTATAAATGAGACATGAAAGGGACTTCTATAGACCACTTGGATACAATGGGGCATTTTCTAAGTTATTTGACGTCATTAAAACACTCTTTTGTTATTGGACGAGGCATGGATGCATTATACTTGACAGATTCATTTTAATTTGGTGTAAATTACGGACCAACTAAGCCGTTTCCTTAGTTTCATTCAGATCATGAAAATATTGTTTTTTTATTGGACCACTTTTGTAGTACAATAGGTTTTTTTCTACATGATAATGATGGAAATTGAAGTAGTAGGGGAGACCGGGGACAATTGTAACAGTTTTGTCCAAATTTGACATATCAACTTTATTAAAGCTAAGTACTTGCTTAAAACTAAATAAAATGAAATATGCATATCTTAGCTTGACATATGAATAGATTTGGGTTAAGTACAACAAGTAATTTTGAAGCCATTACCATTTCAAAACAAGAGGTCGAGTGTTACAATTGCCCCGTGTCCAGGGGCAAGTAGGGTGTTTTCGCATCCTGACTACGGGGAGCTTATCTAGAACGTTAGCATAAAAGAGGGCACTATTTTCAAAATGCCTGCAAACCCTCGTTTTCTATCTTCTTCAATAACTTTGAATAAAAGTTTCCAATGGTAACCGCACATGTTCCCTTTGGCTTGTGAGACATTGTAACGTCTATTGTTGCAAGGAAGATTGCAATCAATATATAGGGCTTTGATATAGAGTGCGACACAGAAAAAACAACTAATTTTAAAAAGCATCTGTCACATTGAAATGTTTTGTGACTTTGATGTTTTTTTCATCATGAATAGTCACTCTATATTCAATTATACCAAACGTTCAAGTGTATTGTAACGGTCGACTGAGCATTTAGGTTTAGAAAAATCGTAAAATTTGTCTGATAGTATATTATATCAAGTTTGAGCAAAAGCAACCCTTGCAATTAATTAGTCTTTTTAAATATTTTGTCCCTTGAATGAATGAATAGACCCAGGAGGACTGACCTAAAACAATGAATGAATGCTCAGAAGCCAGGGTTTCTTGTGGCAAAACTTGGAAAAAAGTGCCCAAGGTTCTGAAGGTACTGGTTATGCCACCCCTTCCCTCCACCCCCCCCCCTGGTACACCACCATAAAAGAGATAGTACTATGATCTATGCTCTTGACAGGATCTGAGTATCATGAGTAGAAAACCATGAGTCCTCACCTTTGCCAGTCTGCATAGCATCCTTCCTCCCCACCACCACTCAAAAAAGTTGTCAAAAATTCAAGTGCTCAGTCATCCATGATAGAACAGATACAAGTGTGGTACTGAGGTATCTCACTTCGTCTTCGCGACGGATAAAAAGTATTAGAGACGTCTCTAATACTTTATTCCGTCGCGGAGACGTCTCCGTGACAATTTTCATAAACTGTACTGTCTCAAAGTACTTCCCGCGACTCAAGAAACGTTGTATTGACTGAGTATGAGGAGATGTCTTAGGAATAGTTTTCACAACCGTCTCCAAGTAGTTTCAAAACCGTCTGAAAGTAGGCCCAAATCCGTCTCATATATAGTTTCAAAGTAGCTTCTGCGAAGTGAGATACTACCCTTACTCTTTGTCATGATAATTTAATAAAGAAATACATATCCCTAATAATTAAACATATAAGACATACAATCTTAATATGAGGGTCTCAAAGTTGGTTTACTCTTTCTTGGGACGCACTGTATACGAGACAAGAACTTACGAAGAATGCGATCAAACCCGCTGTATTTACAACGTCTATTGTTGCAATACGAATTCAATCCAAAGGCTACTTTACCGGGGATACCTAGTTCTTTTTTTTTTCATACCATGTCAAATGCGTCTATGCGTATATAGGGGAGACCAGGGACAATTGTAACAGTTTTTTTTCCAAATTTGACCTATCAACTTTATTAAAGCTAAATACTTGCTTAAAACTAAATAAAATGAAATATGCATATCTTAGCTTGACATATGAATAGGTTTGGGCTAAGAACAACAAGTCATTTTGAAGCCATTACCATTTCAAAACAAGAGGTCGAGTGTTACAATTGCCCTGTGTCCAGGGGCAATTGTAACAGACGTCCGGGGCAATTGTAACACATGAAATTATAACATTTTGTTTTTCTTGATCAAAGCTATGCACTTGACAGATCCAAGATTTAAACCACATAAGCTTACTATAATAACACATGACAATGCTTGACTCATTTATATTATATTTTCCACTTGTTATATTCATGATATGGGGCAAAAGTTATATATTTTTTTATTTTTTTTTTTAGGTTGTTGGGGCTTCACCCTTTAACTGTAGAAATATAGAACCTTCATCAATTCAGTTTGCTTCTTTATCTACTTTGTACCTACCTAATATATCTTTAAACTGACTGTGGTATAAAATATTATATTAGGAATACGCCTTTTGACTTTAACACATTCTTTTCCAAATAAAGTGATACATTTCTGAAGTAAAAAGAAGTAAAAAATGACAGTTGGTTTTTTTTTTTTTTTTTGTAAAATCAATCTTCAAAATGTACGCCACTTTTTTCTGGCAAAATCAATATTTCTTTGCCCTGTTAACAAAATGTATTGCACATATATTTTCAGGTATCATATTGAAAATATATTTTTATCTTTTATGGGGGCTCCCATCTCTCTCTCTCTCCTCCTCTTCTTTTCTTTCTGTCTTTCTTTTTTCTTCTTTCACTCCATCTTTACCTTTTTACTTTCCTATATGCTCTTCCCCCTTCTCTTTCTCCGCCTATTCTCCATTTCCCTCCCTTCCTCTCTCTTCTTTCTCTCTTTTAATGTGTGTGTGTGGGGGGGGGGGGGGGTTCCGTAATCTCTTTCTCATTTTATAGGATCCTGTAAAATAAGCCTTTTCGGATTTCATGGGCTATCCTGTCAGTGCTTCTTTTTTTGTTTTATACCATGTACACTCGACAAATAAAATAAAATCAAATCAAATGAAATTATATGTTCACAGTTATCTAATGTCTAATTCTCGTGTTTGAGCTCATAGATTAGGTTACCTTTTGTAATTGTAAACAAAGCACTATAATTGACTATAAATTCAAACTTATGAAGCTCTGAAGTTCTCTAGTAAAGTGATATAAATTATTAAAACAACAAGAATAAAAAGAAAACGTGAGGCTCTGATTACAATGAAACAAATGATGAAAAAACTAAAGGCACTTTTTTCGGACAAATCAATATTTCAAAACGTATTGGACAGATATGTTCAAAGTTATTTAATTCTCATGTCTGAGCTTATAGATATGGTTACCTTTTGATTTTGGAACAGAAATTAATTGTCAATTTCATTCGAAGTTATGAAGTTCTGATGCTTGAGCTTATCGACGAGACTACTCCTATTTACAATTTTGGCATTAAAAGAACCTAATGATCACTATCTTCATATTTGTTTACTTTTTCGTTTCTAGTAAAGTGATATAAATTATTAAATAAAATAAAAAAAAAAAAAAAAAACTTGAGGCTCTGATTACAATGAAACAAATGATAAACAAACTAAAGACACCCTTTTTTCGGACTAAATCAATTTTCTTTGCTTTTCAACAAAACGTATGGGCAGATATGTTCAAAGTAATTTAATTCTCATGTCTGAGACTTTAAATAAGGCCATTTTTCCTTGTAAATGAAAAAATGATTGACAGATACGTTCAACGTTATGCAATTCTCATTTCTAAGCCCCCCTCCCCCATTTTCGTCAGGAAAACGTGTACAAAAACGGACAAATGACCATACATTTGTGATTTTTAGCCTTTTCAGCCCCCCACCCACCCCCCCCCCGCCCTTGCCGCTCAGCCCTCCACTTTAAAAATGCTCCGTGCCCCCTGATTGGTTATATATTAGCTTGGTGTTGATGCAGCGGAAAGCTGCTTAATACACCGTGCGATTTCCTACGGGAGTTACTTGAATTTTTAACAGAAACAGTTCCTTCAGGGGCAATTGTAACAGCTTGTTACAATTGCCCCTGACAGAGGCGACCATATTTTGAGATATATTTTTTCTATCTTAGCTTAGGTATTCATCGTTGAAACGTTAGCGAAATATGGCCTAAGAACATAATTTCTAAATATATTAAAAATGACAGCCGTAGCTCATCTACATATTGTTCCAGAAGAAAAACAATGGTAATGTGAAATATTACTTTACTGCTCAAAAAACGTTTTTCCTGCTGTAAAAGGCGCGAACCGTTAAATCTTTTAACACTCATACAGCATGTGGAGCGATGAAATACGCATGTCCTCTACAAATTTTAAGTTTATAGCGTGTTTCTGCTAGGAATGGGAGCCCCTGTTACAATTGCCCCGTGTTACATTTGTCCCCCGGTCTCCCCTACAGCTGACCTAAAACATTGCTGATATGAAAGAAATAACCTACCGCCCAGCCTTATGATAAGTCAAATCAAAGTATGCTTCTTTTATGTTTTAGCAAAGGGGGAAATGCCTGTATACATTCCTATCAAAGCGCTTGCTTATTGGCTTATAACTGACTACGTTCTCAGCTGAGAACCTATACGTTCTACGTTTCGTGGAGAACGTACATTTCCCCCCAAAATAGCGTTGTAGATTTTTGACAACGGGGAGCTATCTCTTGTAGCTAGGGGAAACCCTCGTTTGTGCACACGAAACTTGTATTTTAAACGCTTGCCAGCCGTTTCTTAGCAAATACCAGTTTTACACACTCTTTTCCTGTACTAACAGTATGCAGGAGTTTGGGGTTGAGCTATTTTTGAAAATAAAGCCTTTCATAATGCTAACGTTCTAGATTAGCTCCTCCGTAGTCCAGCGAAAGCACCCTAATGTAACAGACGTACGGGGCTATTGTAACACATCAAATTGTAACATTTTGTTGTTCTTTATCAAAGCTATGCACTTTACAGATCCAAGATTTAAATATCATTAACCACATAAACTGATTACAATGAAACATGACAATGCTTGACTCATTTATAATATATTTTCCACTTATTATATATATGATATGGGGCAAAGTTATAATATATTTTTAAAAAAATAGGTTGTTGTGACTTCACCCTTATCTGTAGAACTATAGAACCTTCATCAATTCATATTTTGGTTCATTATCTACTTTGTACCTACCCAATAAACTGATAACTGTGGTATAACACTTTATATTAGGCCTACGCCGTTTGACTTTAACGCCTTCTCTTCAAAATAAAGTGATACATTTCTAAGAAGAAGTAAAACAAAAAAAATGACAGCCTTTTTTGTAAAATCAATCTTCAAAATTTACTTCACTTTTGTTTTTTCTGGCAAAATCAATATTTCTTTGCCCTGTTAACAAGACGTATTGGACATATATTTTCAGGTATCATATTAAAAATATATTTCAATCTTTTATGGGGCTCCCATCTCTCCCTCTCTCTCTCTCTCTCTCTCTCCTCCTTCTTTCTTTCTTTCTTTCTTTTTTCTTCTTTCACTCCCTCTTTACCTTTTTATTTTCCTATCTGCCCTTCCCTCTCTCTCTCCGCCTCTCCCTTCCCCTCCCTCTCTCTCTCTTCTTTCTCTATTTTAATGTGTGTGGCGAGGGGGGTTCCGTAATCTCATTCTCATTTTATAGGACCCTATTGTAAATAAGCCTTTTTGGATTTCATGGGCTATCCTGTTAGTGTTTATTTTATGTTTTATACCATGTACACTCGACGAATAAAATCAAATCAAATGAAATCAAATTATATGTTCACAGTTATTTAATTCTCATGTTTGAGCTCATAAATAAGGTTACTTCTCGTCCTTGTAAACAAAGCACTATAATTGACTATACATTCAAACTTCTGAAGTTTTCTGACTAGTAAAGTGATATAAATTATTAAAACAACAAGAATTAAAAAAAACTGGAGGCTCTGATTACAATGAAACAAATGATAAACAAATTAAAAGGCATTTTTTCGGACAAAATCAAAATTTCTTTGCCTTTCTAACAAAACGTATTGGAGAGATATGTTCAAAGTTATTTAATTCTCATGTCTGAGCTTATAGATATGGTTACCGTTTGCTTTTGTAAAGCATTATAATTGACAATACATTCAAAGTTATGAAGTTCTGATGCTTGAGCTTATCGACGAGGCTACTCTTTGCTGTTTTTCTTTATTTCCAAGTCTACTCCTATTTACAATTTTGGCATTAAAGGGATGCAGTAGCATTGAATGATATTCAAATCACATTTATTCGATTTAGCTTATTTTGCCAACATAATTATAAACACTTAGGTCAGTCTGGTTTTTGCAAAATTGCAAGCTAATTGCTTGCTTTACCTTCGAGATATCAATGATTTCATACTCAAAATTTATAAACCAACACCGGATGGTTTATAAAACCATGTGCTTTTCCACACACCCATTTTCTGTTGTAAATTCCCCCTTCTCTAGCGGCCTGGTTAGCTCTCAGCATGAGGGTACTGGTGTTCGGCTGTATGCTGGGCATTGTTTGTTACACTGTTTTAAGGTAGTAAATGACTTCCATTTGATCTGAAACTTTCAGTAGTTTGTTTTTACTGTTGGAGCAATATAATTCTATTAATCTTGGTATAATTGCTCTTGTTTTTGAAAGCTACTTAATCCCTTTAAAAGAACCTAATGTTCAGTCTCTTCATATTTTTTACTTTTTCTTTTCTAGTAAAGTGATATAAATTATTTAAAAAACAAGAATAAAAACTTGAGGCTCTGATTACAATGAAACAAATGATAAACAAAATAACGGCATTTTTTTTTTCAGACAAAATCAATATTTCTTTGCCTTTCTAACAAAACTTTTTGGACAGATATGTTCAAAGTTATTTTAGTTCTCATGTCTGAGCTTATAGATATAGTCACATTTTGTCATTGTAAACTAAGGATTATAATTTACAATACATTCAAGTTATGAAGTTCACATGCTTGAGCTTATCGACGAGGCTACTCTTTGCTGTTTTTCTTTATTTCCAAGTCTACTCCTATTTACAATTTTTGGCATTAAATGAACCTATTACACAATGTTCACTTTCTTCATGTTTTCAACCTTTTCTTTTCTAGTAAAATGATATAAATTATGAAAAAAAGGAAAAAATACTGGAGGCTCTGCTTACCATGCTTACAATACAATGAAACAAATGATGAACAAACTGAAGACACTTTTTTTCGGACAAAATCAATATTTCTTTGCCTTTTCAACAAAATGTATTGGAAAGATATGTTCAAAGTAATTTAATTCTCATGTCTGAGCTTATAAATAAGGCCATTCTTTCCTTGTAAATAAAATAAATGATTGACAGATACGTTCAACATTATGGCAATTCTCATTTCTAAAGCCCCCCCCCCACTTTCGTCAGCAAACAATTAGTTATATATTTGATTGGTGTTGATGCAGCGGTAAGCTGCTTAATACCGAGTTCCTACGGTAGTTACTTTAACAGAAACAGAAACAGAACAGTCTCTTAATAGTCAGGCAGCCAGCTCGAGATTGGTTAGCTGAACGAGGTACCAGTAGTAAAGTATTGGAATATATGGGGAAGAATCCCACATTTACTAAACCCAACGTCTGGCAGTGCATCTCTGCTGCATAAGGTCCCTACAGCCGGGGGCGTCCAAAATGAGTGCCCATTTTACAAAAAAATCTATTTTGAATAAAAATAGCAGATTTCATTTTCTAAACACACTAAATTTGATGTCAAAATAAAGAGTATTAAATTGTCTTGACGCTTGTGTCATTTTGAAATCAGACTGAAATCGAAAACAGTGAGCGTTTTGATGAAGAAATGTTTTTTCTCATTTTTTTACGAAATATTTTTTGTTCCTTTTTTCAATAATTTTTTAATAAATAGTTGAATGAAACATTAACGTTTGTAACCTTTCTAAAAACTTCCTACGTGCATGTGAATGATGCTGTAAAAAGAAGGGAGTTATATCTTTCCGATAAAGAATAATTATGATGAGCTAAAGTCAGGAACGCAATATAGACAAAATTCAACTATTTGCCCCGTTACTGAGAATAACACAATACCCGCTCGTGTATTATGAAAAGCTGATTGTATGTGATGGCTGTGAGTAGGCAAACAAAAGTGCCAAAAATGCAGAAGTTTTCGATACTTGTTTTGTCTGCTAAAAGCTATCGCATGTTATCGGCCTTTCCTAATACACGTACGGGTATGGGATTCTTCTTCGATACGGGGCAAATTGTTGATTTTTGTCTATATTGCGTTCCTGACTTTAGCTCATCATAATAATTCTTTATCGGAAAGATATAACTCCCTTCTTTTTACAGCATCATTCACATGCACGTAGGAAGTTTTCAGAAAGGTTACAAACATTAATGTTTCATTCAACTATTTATTAAAAAATTATTGAAAAAAGGAACAAAAAATATTTTCGTAAAAAAAATGAGAAAAAATTTCTTCATCAAAACTCTCACTGTTTTCGATTTCAGTCTGATTTCAAAATGACACAAGCGTCAAGACAATTTAATACTCTTTATTTTGACATCAAATTTAGTGTGTTTAGAAAATGAATTCTGCTATTTTTATTCGAAATAGAATTTTTTGTAAAATGGGCACTCATTTTGGACGCCCCAGGCTGTAGGGACCTTATGCAGCAGAGATGCACTGCCAGACGTTGGGTTTAGTAAATGTGGGATTCCTCCCCATATATTCAAATACTTTACTACTGGTACCTCGTTCAGCTAACCAATCTCGAGCTGGCTGCCTGACTATAAGCCCAGCGCACACATTGCGATGCGATTGCACTAAGATCCGATTGCAACAAAATTGCAGTGTGTGCGCCAACCTGCAACACGCTGCAACTGCGATGCGATGTGTTGCAGAAGAATCGCAGACCAAATCTCAGACGTTTGACGTGTCAAATCTTCCTGCGATTTTCCTGCGATTTTGATAATTTCTTCCAATCGATTGGCTAGAGATGGAGGTTGTATTACTGCGCGCCTGCGCGTAAAAGAGTACCAATTATTTAATTCAGTTAGTTTTAAGGAGTTACAGAACTTGTCAAAATTCGTAAATGAAATAATGAAACTCCACATGATATGAAAATCACGTTTTCATATTATTTTGTACATAATGTATCATAACATGTGAATAAAAACAATTACGTTGTGTAGATATTAAAAGTTTTATAAATGCACCCCTGTGTGTTTGAATGAAATATACACTTCACATTACGAATTGTTGCCTGCAGATTTTGATTGTGTATAATATTTTTGTTAAAATGTAATCCCCATGTTTTCTTGTTAACGACCGTACCATACACTGTGATTATATTTGTAAATATTGTAAATAATTTGTAAATAATTTTTAATCTCTGTACATATTTAATTTCCAGATATATCTATTTGTTCATACATTATATATGTATTCTGAGAATTTGTAAATACTTGATTTTCTTCAATACCCTCATTTGGGCGACATAAGAAAATAAAAACATCATTGTCATTGCATTGACGCTTCAGCGACAATGCTATGTTGTTGTTCCATATTCCTTTTCCGTCTTCTTCTTTGCATTGACGCTACAGCGACAATGCTATGTTGTTGTTCCATATTCCTTTTCCGTCTTCTTCTTTGCATTGACGCTACAGCGACAATGCTATGTTGTTGTTCCATATTCCTTTTCCGTCTTCTTCTTCTTTGCGTTGACGCTACAGCGACAATGCTATGTTATCGTTTCATATTCCTTTTCCGTCTTCTTTGCATTGACGCTACAGCGACAATGCTATGTTATCGTTCCATATTCCTTTTCCGTCTTCTTCTTCTTCTTCTTCCCCAAAAAGCCATTCACTTAACACGTGAACCTTGTTCACCCTACCCAGGTCCCATCGCTCAACCAAATTCGTTCAAATTTCATACACACATCCTCTATGATCCATTATTGATCCCCTGACATTTCATTTTCGAAAATCACTCATCCATGACCGTCCATCCGCCATTTTGTCTATTTTTGGTCATATGAAAGCCACTTTTTCCAGCCTCACTAGCTCCATTATCCGAAATCCTACAGACTTCTAACAAAATGCACTAAACAGTCCATGAGTTGACCTTAAATATGCATTCAATAACTTTTTATTTGAAAACCATCTTCAATTTTTAAATGAATTTCAAAAATCGACTCCGTTTTGAAATGAAATATTGTGACTAAAAACACAGAAAAATTGCTATAACTTTCTTAAATCAATTCCATTTTGCTTCAACTTTTCAGGGCATGTTATTCTAATAGATGTGCACACACTTCATATGTTTCATGCTCTAGAAAATACGCAAAATGCAAATAGCGCCCTCTAAAGTTTCAAAATTTGGCTAAAATCCAAGACGCTGCATCTGCGTTGTGCCTTGTTAAAACCGTACCCTTTTTTGGATTTAGGTAGTTCAGATTATGTACTTTCCAGCAATGTAAAGAAAAATATATCGATTCATTGAGCAAATTGCTCAAAAATGTTTTACAAAATAAAAAATTATCGATACCAGGAAAACAAGTTTAACTTCCCGTAAAAGAGCGAATATTCAATCTAGGGACTTGAAACTTTGCAAGCATATGTATCAATACATTTCACAACTATCTGCTAATTTTTGTAAAATTTGATGACGTCATCAAAAAGTTATGGACAAAAAATAGCGAATTTTCAATGGATTACGTAACAAAGCATTACGTCATTGTCGTTCAATATTTGCTTCTGAAATTGACATCACAATGACCGCATTGAATTTGCCTTTTCATTGATACCAAATATAATATAGGTTGTCACAGAAAATTTCGAGTAAATCCAGTTTTTGTAGAAACCATTTTAATCAGCTTGCTTCATAATCGCGAAATCGAGAAAGCCACGAGTGCTCAGATTACTATAGAACGCCGCGGCGTTCTATAGTAATCTGAGCACCGGGGAGGAAAAAGGATTTTTTTTTTTGTAGGAGCCATTATACCCGCTTGCCTAATAATTGCAAATTTGACAGAACAATGTGTACGCCGGATAGTATGGAAAGTGAAGTTTTCAAAATTGCACTGTAGTACACAAACCGTATTCGTTTAACACACAGATCTTGTATAGTTATGTAAAGCCTACTTCGTTTCCCAATATATTTCGAAATATACATTTAAATTTTAATAGTCCTTTGAAATCTTTTTAGTCTAGGCGTCAATGCACGCACATCGTTCATCAGTGAACGATTGCAGTTCTAGTCTTCTTCTTCTTCTTCTTCTTCTCCCAAAAAGCCATTCACTTAACACGTGAACCTTGTTCACCCTACCAGGTCCCATCGCTCAACCAAATTCGTTCAAATTTCATACACACATCCTCCATGATCCATTATTGATCCCCTGACTTTCAATTTTCCAAAATCACTCATCCGTGACCGTCCATCGGCCATTTTGTCATTTTGGCCATATGAAAGCCATTCTTCCAACTTCAATATCTCCATCATCCTAGATGCTACAAACTTCTAACAACATTCATTACGTAGTCCATGAATTCACCTTTCAAATGCATCCAACAACTTTTTATTTCAAAACCATCTTCATATTTAAATTAATTTCAAAAATCAACTCCGTTATGAATTGAAAATTGTGACTAAAAACACGCAAAAATGGCTATAACTTTCTTAAAATCAATTTCATTTTGCTTCAAATTTTCAGGTCATGTTATTCTAATGAATGTGCACACACTCCACATGTTTCACGCTCCAATAAATACGCAAAATGCAAATAGCGCCTCTAAAGTTTCAAAATTTGGCTAAAATCCAAGAGGCTGCATCTGCGTTGTGCCTTGTTAAAACCGTACCCTTTTTTGGATTTAGGTAGTTCAGATTATGTACTTTCCAGCAATGTAAAGAAAATATATCGATTCATTGACCAAATTGCTCAAAAATGTTGTACAAAATAAAAAATTATCGATACCAGGAAAACAGTTTACTTCCCTAAAAGAGCGAATATTCAATCTAGGGACTTGAAACTTGCAGGCATATGTATCAATACATTTCACAACTATCTGCCAATTTTTGTAAAATTTGATGAGTCATCAAAAAGTTATGACAAAAATAGCGAATTTTCAATGGATTACGTAACAAAGCATTACGTCATTGTCGTTCAATATTTGCTTCTGAAAATTGACATCACAATGACGCATTGAATTTGCCTTTTCATTGATACCAAATATAATATAGGTTGTCACAGAAAATTTCGAGTAAATCCAGTTTTTGTAGAAACCATTTAATCAGCTTGCTTCATAATCGCGAAAATCGAGAAAGCCACGAGTGCTCAGATTACTATAGAACGCCGGGGAGGAAAAAGGATTTTTTTTGTTAGGAGCATTATACCCGCTTGCCTAATAATTGCAAATTTGACAGAACAATGTGTACGCCGGATAGTATGGAAAGTAAAGTTTTCAAAATTGCACTGTAGTACACAAACCGTATTCGTTTTAACACACAGATCTTGTATAGTTATGTAAAGCCTACTTCCGTTTCCCAATATATTTCAAAATATACATTTAAATTTTAATAGTCCTTGAAATCTTTTAGTCTAGGCGTCAATGCACGCACATCGTTCATGTCAACGATTGCAGTTCTAGTCTTCTTCTTCTTCTTCTTCTCCCAAAAAGCCATTCACTTAACACATGATCCTTGTTCTCCCTGTCAAGGTCAAATTACTCATCCAAATTCGTTCAAACTTCATAGACATGACATCCATGATCCACTATTGATCCCCTGACATTCAATTTCCAAAATCACTCATCCGTGACCGTCCATCGGCCTTGTCAATTTTCGGCCAATGAAAGCCATTCTTCCAACTTCAATATCTCCATCATCCTAGATGCTACAACTTCTAACAAAATTCATTATGTAGTCCATGAATTCACCTTTCAAATGCATCCAACAACTTTTTATTTTTCAAAACCATCTTCATATTTTAAATTAATTTCAAAAATCAACTCCGTTATGAATTGAAAAATTGTGACTAAAAACACGCAAAATGGCTATAACTTCTTAAATCAATTTCATTTTTCTTCAAATTTTCAGGTCATGTTTATTCTAATGAATGTGCACACACTCCACATGTTTCACGCTCCAATAAATACGGCAAAATGCAAATAGCGCCCTCTAAAGTTTCAAAATTTGGCTAAAATCCAAGAGGCTGCATCTGCGTTGTGCCTTGTTAAACCGTACCCTTTTTGGATTTAGGTAGTTCAGATTATGTACTTTCCAGCAATGTAAAGAAAAATATATCGATTCATTGACCAAATTGCTCAAAAATGTTGTACAAAATAAAAAATTATCGGATACCAGGAAACAAGTTTATCTTCCCCTAAAAAGACGAATATTCAATCTAGGGACTTGAAACTTGGCAGGCATATGTATCAATACATTTCACACTATCTGCCAATTTTTGTAAATTTGATGACGTCATCAAAAAGTTATGGACAAAAATAGCGAATTTTCAATGGATTACGTAACAAAGCATTATCGTCATTGTCGTTAATATTTTGCTTCTGAAATTGACATCACAATGACCGCATTGAATTTGCCTTTTCATTGATACACAATATAATATAGGTTGTCACAGAAAATTTCGAGTAAATCCAGTTTTTGTAGAAACCATTTTAATCAGCTTGCTTCATAATCGCGAAATCGAGAAAGCCACGAGTGCTCAGATTACTATAGAACGCCGGGGAGAAAAGGGATTTTTTTTTTGTAGGAGCCATTATACCCGCTTGCCTAATAATTGCAAATTGACAGAACAATGTGTACGCCGGATAGTATGGAAAGTGAAGTTTTCAAAATTGCACTGTAGTACACAAACCGTATTCGTTTAACACACAGATCTTGTTATAGTTATGTAAAGCCTACTTCCGTTTCCCAATATATTTCAAAATATACATTTAAATTTTAATAGTCCTTGAAATCTTTTAGTCTAGGCGTCAATGCACGCACATCGTTCATGTCAACGATTTTGCATTCTAGTCTTCTTCTCTCTTCTTTTCTTCTTCTCCACAAAAAGCCATTCACTTAACACATGATCCTTGTTCTCCCTGTCAAGGTCAATTCTCATCCAAATTCGTTCAAAACTTCATAGACATGACATCCATGATCCACTATATGATCCCCTGACATTTCTCAATTTCAAAATCACTCAATCCGTGACCGTCCATCGGCCATTTTGTCAATTTTCGGACTATGAAAGCCATTCTTCCAACTTCAATATCTCTATCATCCTAGATGCTACAGACTTCTAACAAAATTCATTATGTATAGTCCATGAATTCACCTTTCAAATGCATCCAACACTTTTTATTTCAAAACCATCTTCATATTTTAAATTAATTTCAAAAATCAACTCCGTTATGAATTGAAAATTGTGACTAAAAACCGCAAAATGGCTATAAACTTTCTTAAATCAATTTTCATTTGCTTCAAATTTTCAGGTCATGTTATTCTAATGAATGTGCACACACTCCACATGTTTCACGCTCCAATAATACGCAAAATGCAAATAGCGCCTCTAAAGTTTCAAAATTTGGCTAAAATCCAAGAGGCTGCATCGCGTTGTGCCTTGTTAAAACCGTACCCTTTTTTGGATTAGGTAGTTCAGATTTGTACTTTCCTC
>CALNVZ010003274.1:24595-77755 GCA_940671915.1 Paracentrotus lividus
CACACATCCTCCATGATCCTTTTAGAAATCCCCTGACATTTCATTTTCCAAAATCACTCATCCGTGACCGTCATCGGCCATTTTGTCCATTTTTGGTCATATGAAAGCCATTCTTCCAACTTCAATATCTCCATCATCCTAGATGCTACAGACTTTAACAAAATCTATTATGTAGTCCATGAATTCACCTTTCAAATGCATCCAACAACTTTTTATTTCAAAACATCTTCATATTTTAAATTAATTTCAAAATCAACTCCGTTATGAATTGAACAATTGTGACTAAAAACACGCAAAAATGGCTATAACTTCTTTAAATCAATTCATTTTGCTTCAAATTTCAGGGCATATTATTCTATAACTGTGCACACACTCCACGTGTTTCATGCTCCAATAATACGCAAAATGCAAATAGCGCCCTCTAAGTTTCAAAATTTGGCTAAAATCCAAGAGGCTGCATCTGCGTTGTGCCTTGTTAAAACCGTACCCTTTTTTGGATTTAGGTAGTTCAGATTCTGTACTTTCCAGCAATGTAAAGAAAAATATATCGATTCATTGACCAAATTGCTCAAAAATGTTGTACAAAAAAAAAATTATCGATACCAGGAAAACAAGTTTAACTTCCCCTAAAAGAGCGAATATTCAATCTAGGGACTTGAAACTTGCAGGCATATGTATCAATACATTTCACAACTATCTGCTAATTTTTGTAAAATTTGATGACGTCATCAAAAGTTATGGACAAAAATAGCGAATTTTCATGGATTACGTAACAAGCATTACGTCATTGTCGTTCAATATTTGCTTCTGAAATTGACATCACAAATGACCGCATTGAATTTGCCTTTTCATTGATACCAAATATAATATAGGTTGTCACAGAAAATTTCGAGTAAATCCAGTTTTGTTAGAAACCATTTTAATCAGCTTGCTTCATAATCGCGAAATCGAGAAAGCCACGAGTGCTCAGATTACTATAGACGCCGGGGAGGAAAAGGATTTTTTTGTAGGAGCCATTATACCCGCTTGCCTAATAATTGCAAATTTGACAGAACAATGTGTACGCCGGATAGTATGGAAATGAAGTTTTCAAATTGCACTGTAGTACACAAACCGTATTCGTTTAACACACAGATCTTGTATAGTTATGTAAAGCCACTTCCGTTTCCCAATATATTTCAAAATATACATTTAAATTTTAATATGTCCTTGAATCTTTAAAGGAGAATGAAACCTAGGTTCAGGTTGAATTGTATGAGAACATAAAAAATCAAGAAACAGATTATAAAGAAGTTTGAGAAACAATTGAATAAATAATAAGAAAGTTATGTGACATTGAATGTTGTGATCACTAACGCTATGGAGATCTTCACACTGGCAACAGGCCCAAGATGAGTGATGTCACACATGAACAACTCTCCCATATGACATACAAAAAAAATACCAAAAATTCTTTCTTTTCCTCATTCTAATGGTAGTACAAGACTCTTCACGCATGATTATTTTTGTGAACTTGTATTACATGTCCTCCCATGAAAAGAATCTCAGATCTTTTAAGGGAATTAATAAAAAAGACAATTTGAGTGAAATTTGACAAAAGTAATGGGAAGTTGTTCAGTGATGACATCACACATCTTGGGCCCGTTGCCAATGTGAGGATCCCCATAGCAGTAGTGATCACAACATTCAAATGCTCATAACTTTCTTATTATTCATTCATTTTTCTCAAATTTTCATTGATCAGCTTCTTTGATTTTCCTGTTTTTGTACAATTTAATGAATTCCTAGGGTTTCCTTCCCTTTAAGTCTAGGCGTCAATGCACGCACATCGTTCATGTCAACGATTACAGTTCTAGTTCTTCTTTCTTCTTCTTCCACAAAAAGCCATTCACTTAACACATGATCCTTGTTCTCCTGTCAAGGAAATTACTCATCCAAATTCGTTTAAACTTCATAGACATGACATCCATGATCCACTATTGATCCCTGACATTTCATTTTCCAAAATCACTATCCGTGACCGTCCATCGCCATTTTGTCCATTTTTGCCATATGAAAGCCATTCTTCCAACTTCAATATCTTCCATCATCTCTAGATGCTACAAACTTCTAACCAAATCATTACGTAGTCCATGAGTTCACCTTTCAAATGCATCCAACAACTTTTTATTTCAAAACCATCTTCATATTTAAATTAATTTCAAAAATCAACTCCGTTATGAATTGAACAATTGTGACTTAAAACACGCAAAAATGGCTATAACTTTCTTAAATCAATTTCATTTTGCTTCAAATTTTCAGGTCATGTTATTCTAATGAATGTGCACACACTCCACGTGTTTCACGCTCCAATAAATACGCAAAATGCAAATAGCGCCCTCTAAAGTTTCAAAATTTGGCTAAATCCAAGAGGCTGCATCTGCGTTGTGCCTTGTTAAACCGTACCCTTTTTTGGATTTAGGTAGTTCAGATTATGTACTTTCCAGCAATGTAAAGAAAAATATATCGATTCATTGACCAAATTGCTCAAAATGTTGTACAAAATAAAAAATTATCGATACCAGGAAAACAGTTTTACTTCCCCTAAAAGAGCGAATATTCATCTAGGGATTTGAAACTTGGCAGGCATATGTATCAATAATTTCACAACTATCTGCTAATTTTTGTAAAATTTGATGACGTCATTAAAAAGTTATGGACAAAAAATAGCGAATTTTCAATGGATTACGTAACAAAGCATTATGTCATTGTCGTTCAATATTTTCTTCTGAAATTGACATCACAATGACCGCATTGAATTTGCCTTTTCATTGATACCAAATATAATATAGGTTGTCACAGAAAATTTCGAGTAAATCCAGTTTTTGTAGAAACCATTTTAATCAGCTTGCTTCATAATCGCGAAATCGAGAAAGCCACGAGTGCTCAGATTACTATAGAACGCCGGGGAGGAAAAAGGATTTTTTTTTTGTAGGAGCCATTATACCCGCTTGCCTAATAATTGCAAATTTGACAGAACAATGTGTACGCCGGATAGTATGGAAAGTGAAGTTTTCAGAATTGCACTGTAGTACACAAACCGTATTCGTTTAACACACAGATCTTGTATAGTTATGTAAAGCCTACTTCCGTTTCCCAATATATTTCAAAATATACATTTAAATTTTAATAGTCCTTGAAATCTTTTAGTCTAGGCGTCAATGCACGCACATCGTTCATGTCAACGATTGCAGTTCTAGTTGTCATTGTCATTGTCATGGTGATATGCAGCACCTGTTGCAATGTGTGCGCTGGCCTGCTAGTCTAGGAGCCAGCTACAAATTTATTTACCCCATTTTCCCTAAAAGGTTTGACCCCTGAAAGTGATGTAGTTCAGTACAAGGATCGAGGAAATCGATGTCAGCTGCTGCGACAGTGGGGGACTCGGCCCCCAGACCCACTCAAAAAACCCGTTTTGGGACATTTATTTACCCCATCTTCCCCATGGACCAAATTTTGTCAGTGGGAAGGAGTCTGAATGTACATTGCAAAAATATATTAGCTGACAAAAAATAATGGGGGAAGTGCAGAACTGACAGCTTCAAAGACCCCCTCCCCATACTGCGCATGCGTCGGGTCAGTATGCCGCACGTATAACGGTGTGCATGATATCTCTGTATATAAAACATCGGGTAATACTCTGTTTATTTGTTTTTTTATAATTCATTTTCATACTTATTTGTATGCTAGATTATTGATGACTTGCCTATTATTTGGGATTTGATCCCTTTTATATGTATTTATTTGTTTATTTTAAGGGGGAAATCCGATTAACTGAGGTCTTAAATTCATCAGCCGATTGAAAATAACTTTAGGAAGTTAATTAATTTTGATTAAATACAATAATCTTGCAATGCAATGAATGTCTGGAATTATAAACTCGATGCCAGGAATATGTGGATACAGACTAGGCATATAGGCCCTATTCCTATACAGATCAAAGCTTTGCTAGACCCCCCCCCCCCCCGCTCACACATCTTTTGAAGAACGAAAAATCATAATATAATATACGCAATAAAAATGCAGCTCACTTGATATGGTGCAATTTATTTGTTACTTTACAATTATGATAAGGTATATCGTACGAGGAAAGGAATGAGAAGAATCATGGACAAAATATGATCAAAAGGAATTGGAGAGGTGTGTAAGACAGAAAGAGATATAAAAATATATGATATTGTATGCATGTAATAATGATGTAATGAAGAAAATGGAATAATCTTTGATTAGTTCCAAAATACTAACTTTCATCTATTTTTTATATGCCATTTTATTATTTCACGAGTCACTTTTCTTGGAAAGCATGTAGGAGTGGAGGAGGGGGAGGCAACCAAATGGGGGTGTTTTGGTATCATTCTGAGTGCTCATTATATTATTCAGATGACTAATAATTTTTTTTTAAAAGATCATTATTATCTTTCATTGTATTTCTTTTCCCTCTTACAAACCCCTTCTCTTTCCTGTCCGCTTTCTCTCATCTTTTGTTCGTGATTTTCCTTATTCACATCTTCGTACGGTAGAACTCATACACTCAGTGTCTTCTATTCACACGATGTAATATGAAACATGAAATCAAAGTCTGGAATTTCTGAAACACTGTTATTACTTTTTCTCCTCTTTTGTTAAATAATTGGAATTACATGACTGTACTTTGTAGAAAAAAAAAATAAATAAATGAAAAATATCATGGTCAATGTGGCTATGATATTGCATTTTTCCCCCTGAATTAATAGATTTAAAAAAAAGTAATGTTCACATTGATAAATTTGATATCACTTGTCACCTTTTGAAAACTATCTTCATAATTGTAGACAGTTGCACTAATTGAGTATCAAACAGTTGGAAGTTGGATGCAAAAAAATAAAAAAAATGTACTACTAAAGTTTACATTCTAACATGACATGATATTCTTGTTGTATAATTTAACAGATACTGCTAATAACACAAGTGATGAAACACGATAAACCCCTCTAAATAATTATGTAGGGGGCTTACTTTCAATCCTGGATTTGTCCCTGTTGTTGATCCAATATATAACAAATAAGAAATTAAGCCGATGTGCTAATATACATAATACAACACATAGTGAAACATTTGCAGTGACGGATCCAGGCACAGGCACAATAATATCTTATAGAAAACCACTCAGTTTCTGTATATATTCAACTACGCCCCTATCATTCAATATTGCTGACTGCGCCCCTCCCCTGATCTGTATACTAACAGATCAGTGCCCTCCCCTGATTTCCTAACCCGGATCCGTAGCTTATCTGTATTTCAATTGTGTAAAAATAAATATAAATGAATAACACATGCCGAGCTGCACGCGAGTAAATGCAATGAACATTAGCATTATTAAATAAATTTGATTAACACATTACGCAGAGCCTTGTTTGGAGCTAAATGTATTATATTACGATTACATAATTATGTTGTATTACGACTTATTATTTCTTGAAAGATGAATGTAAGGCCAAAGGGTGCAGGCGATTGGGGGGGGGGGAAGTCTAGCAATGTCGTTGATCTGCAAGATAGCCTATAGGCCTAGATTTATCCATCTTATAGAAATTAAATGTGTATTCGAAACCTTCTTTGCCTCGAAAAGATTTTTGTATGTAATAAAAAAATTAAATTAAAAAAACTGGAGTTGCACAGTCTATTACATTTATTACCCACTTCTCAAGACCTCTGTTTATCGAAAAACTTCCCTTAAAAATAAATAAAATAAATTAGAGATCAAAGCCTATTGAACGGGCAAGTCACCTATAATCTAACTTACAAATAAGTCTAATATATTGAATCATCAGCAGAGAACAGAGGATTGCTATGTGTTTTATAATTTATATACCATGTATACAGAGATATCATGCACACCGTTATACGTGCGGCATACTGACCCGACGCATGCGCAGTATGGGGAGGGGGTCTTTGAAGCTGTCAGTTCTGCACTTCCCCCACTATTTTTTGTCAGCTAATATATTTTTGCAGTGTACATTCATAGTACTTCCCACTGACAAAATTTGGTCCATGGGGAAGATGGGGTAAATAAATGTCCCAAAACGGGTTTTTTGAGTGGGTCTGGGGGCCGAGTCCCCCACTGTCGCAGCAGCTGACATCGATTTCCTCGATCCTTGTACTGAACTACATCACTTTCAGGGGTCAAACCTTATAGGGAAAATGGGGTAAAAAAAATTGTAGCTGGCTCCTAGACTATGCGATGCGATTGCACTGCGATGCCATTGGCAATTTGTTACAATCGGATCTTAGTGCAATCGCATTGCAATGTGTGCGCTGGGCTTAAGGGGCAATTGTAACAGCTTGGTACAATTGCCCCTGACAGAGGCGACCATATTTGGAGAGATTTTTTTTCTATCTTAGCTTAGGTATTCATCTTTGAAACGTTAGCAAAATATGGCCTAAGAGCATAATTTCTAAATATATAAAAATGACAGCCGTAACTCATCCACATATTTGTCCAGAAGAAAAACAATGGGTAATGTGAAATATTACTTTCCTGCTCAAAAAACGATTTTTCTGCTGTAGAAAGTTCCACGAACCGTTAAATCTGCAACACTCAAACAGCATGTGGAGCGATGAAATGCGCATGCTCTGTACATATTTTAAGTTAGTAGCGTGTTTCTGCTAGGGATGGGAGCCCCTGTTACAATTGCCCCGTGTTACAATTGTCCCCGGGCTCCTCTAAGTAGGCTAGTACTAATGCTACAGTCACACAGACACTTACGTTGCGTCCAAAAATTCAATTTTTTTTTCCTGCGGATCCCACGGTTGCCTTCCCGTCATAGTCAGCAGTGGAAATATTGATAATATTGTTCATTCAATAAAACAAAGAAATACATAAGAAATGATAGAATAGAAGATGAAATAAGGATAAAACAGCGAAAACGTAACTATACGTAAGTGTCTGTGTGACTGCAGCATTAAAGCGGTATATTTGCAATTTCTATATTTACGAGTCATTCTCCACAATTACGCCTAGCCAGGTGAATATGATATGGAAGGAGTTGTAGAGTATGATGGTACCACACCCCACTACCACACACCCGCTTCCCCATAAGCACTCATGCGCATGCCAATGTTTTCCCAAATCATTGTACTCATAATACCGATGTGTTGGCTCAGTGGATAGAGCGTCCGCCTCATAATCGGAAGGTTGTGGATTCGATCCCCGGCCGCGTCATACCAAAGACGTTAAAAATGGTAGTTGTTGCTTCCCTGTTTGGCGTTCAACAAGAGTGGGATAGAGCAACGTCAATCTGGCGCTGCTCAGCGGCTGCCAAGCCCACGGGACAATGGCAAAAAGAATATCCGATTCGGACAATAAAATTTGGAGTTTTTTTTTTTTTAAATATGTTTTTGTTGTTTTGGACTTTGGGGTTTTCGAATGGAATATTTACGCTACCTACATTGAGATTTTTGTAGACGTAACTGCGCTTTGATAGCAGATTTTGGCGATAACAGAAGCAAACATACTAGTGGGAAATAGGCCCTAACTGAAAACGTGGCAGAAGGTGGCAGCAAAATTTGGTATCACTGTAAACTATTAACGGGGTCTTCCCGCGAGGCCGAGCGCCCACTAGGCCGGGGGTCCGCGAGTCCGATTATTTTCCCACGAGGCCGAGTATTTTTCCCGCAAGTCCGAGTATTTTTCCCATGAGGCCGAACAGTATATTGCAAAATACAATATGAGAAAATCGGCCTCGTTGACCTCTGCCTCCGAGTCGTGGGAAAATACTCGGACTCGGGGACCCGCGGACTCGTGGACCCTCGGCCTCGTGGACCCTCCCCACTATAAAAAAAAAAAAAAGGGGGGGGGGCTTATGGTAATTTTAGCGCAGCAATAGTGATTATTCAGACGTATGGAAAAAAGTTTGTAATTTTTCCTGTTTTCCCTCGTTTCTCCAAAAATTACTTCAGAATTTAATTAGGGTTTGCCTTTAAACTCTACAATTCATTAAAGTATTTATTCTGAGACAGGTGGGTGCAATTTGAAGCAAATCACAGAAGCCGTTCGGTAAAAATTGTTTAAAATTATAAAATTTTTCATTTACGCATAATATACCCTTAAATTGAAAATTAGGGTCCTTTTTAAGCGAAATAACCTACTGAAAATTACTTTAAGAAGAAATATTGCAGGTACATGATCTACAGTTTGTAATCTTTGCTTGAAACATGAAAATAGTAATATTGATTTGATGACCATGCAATTCCCTGTTTGGCTGCAGTTTTATTCTACCTGGCCCACTGTGCAACATTTTAAACAGTACGTATCAACTTCGTATTTTTGTGCTGCTTTGTTAGGCAAGCACAAACATAACAAAAGAAAATACCTCACATCGATTGGCCTTCCTACTGAGACGGAGTTCGATTAGACTCTCGTTATTTATGGCACTCTGCAAATTCGCTTCGTTCGCTCAATGAGATACACTCAACCGGTTATTCTTAGGTATATGGTCGTGTTTCTTGAGTTTTTTTTCAAACGGCCCTGGCACAATTTTTCCCAGGATAGTTTGGACATGAAATGTACATATTGGAAAGGTTATTTCATAAGCTTGATTGGCAAATGAGTTCATCAATAGAGGGTCAAGTAGTTTTGATGATAGGCCCGATTAAGTGCAGCAACGTCGTAATAGAACTTCACGGAACATTTTGTGATTCACTTTTCATGCCAAAAAAAATCACCAAAACAGATTGTGAGTGTGTTCCGGAATATGGTCGTGGCACAAACCAATTCTTATTTTTAATTGCTGATAAAAATATATGTGATAGGAGAATATATTTCATTGAGAATACTGAAAGTTCATTTGGATATCGCCTTGTAGTTTTCACAGGGTGGCCCTAACTAATTAACTTGCTGTACCTTCAACACGGTGAGCGTACTGAGTTCACTCGTCTTTGGATGACTGTGTGTGCGCTCAGCTGAATAGGAAAAGTTGACGATAACTGCACTATGTCCAATATAATTATGGAATGAATTTGCGTGTGTTCTTAAGACTATTAACTACATGTAGAAAGTTAATTATGTTATTTATTACTCTATATCATAGAATATCTCTCTTAAATGTCTTCGAGGCAGACCGATGCATAACGTATTGTTGTCGGTGACACCTAGGGAAAATGATCAAGTGATCACTGTCATGATTGAACAAGCTGGAACATCAGGGGTTTTTATATCTATGGCATTCGTCATCAAATATTCAGGTATATTTTGAACCATTATGGTTAGATTTCTTCAGGTCATTTAAAGTGACATAAGGAGCCAAGAGGGGAAGACGTGTTTTATTTTGCTCTGATATATTTGTTAAATTTACAGTGTATTTTTGGAATTTCATGGACATTTTTATATGGGCAGAAAGCTGTATGGACATAGACCGCAAGTATCACATTATCTTTTTATAATTCGTTGATTTTGTGCATTTTTTTCGTATGTTTGTGTGATTTTTCGTCAAATTTTCTTAATATAGAATTAACAAAAAAATTCAAAAAAAAGCACAAAATAACCACAAGCGTGTAAATTTTCAAGCATATCATTCGCGTGCAAAACTGTTGTCTATACTTCTAGTAATCACGCTTAAACATCATTGTGACGTCATTTTAATCCCAGTCTCGCGTCTTGGCTCTTGGCGTCTGGTTGTAAACTTCATTGTGACGTAACAATATAACTATTTGTTATTCTATAATTAGGCCTACGCTGTGATTTTAATTTTCAAATTTGTTGATTCTGAGCTTGAGTTTAGTTGATTGGTTCATGGCTCGTAGTAGAGAGCAGTTTTCATCTGTCCCTACTAGCAACCCGTGAATTTGATGTTGTTCCAGACCGGGGGACTATGGCTCCTGTGAATTGCTTTGGAGAACGCGTGTAGTAAGTATCAGGCACTTGTTTTACTGTGTTATTCTATTTCTTTAGTGAAGGTGTTCCAATGAATCATCTTCTATCTTATAATCTCTTTATTCAGTATTATATATATTCATAAAATGTTTTAATTTCCGTTTTATTTCTGTTTTCCTGTTTAACTATTTCAAAGTATAATGCTTTCGCTTTATTCATAAATTTGTTTCATTATTGTATAATATTCTAAATTGGTTACACCCCATGGTAGAAGCGCCACGTTGCGCGGGGCTGGATAAAGGATTAATCCTAAATTAATTCTACCACCACCCTCCATTTAACACTTTACACTTAGATTCTTACTTTACATTTTACACTTAACTTATTACACGTCTTATATTAATATATTTTGCTTTGGCCTTTTGCTTTTTCATATAACCTTTGCATACGGTACAATGATTCTCTCTTGATAATCGTCGAAAGCTTGCGTCTCCAGGCCGAACGTGAAAGTGATGTCCTTTAACGTTGAAGGTTCATCTGTGAAAGGAAATTGATCGGGGAGTTTAGACTGTGATATCTTGTGTATCCAGGAGATCATAGAGGTCCCAGCAGCTGTCCGTCGCGAGCGTCCCTGGCTTCAACTAGTTGTAGAGAGGCTCATGAAAAATACGGTAGTGCTATTTTCAATAAACCAGACACCATAATTGACGAACCTCATTTTTTTTGATATTGAAATATTGAGATATTAACAATCAGCATGGAAAATTGTCAGTGACATCCGTTTATAAAGCCTCCTGGGAGCACCTTTGCATTCCATAAACAGAGAGACATTCAACTACGACAGGTTAACGTCATCATTGGAGACTTTAATAGCCACAGCCCAGCTGGGGATATAACAACTTCAATGAGATGGTGACCTGGTAGAGGAATGGGCTGAAGTGCACCAATTCAGCTTAATCCATGATGCGAAACTGCCTCCATCTTTTAACAGTTGCCGCTGGAGAAGGGGCTATAACCCGGATCTTGCCTTCACAAGTGAACGCATTTCTGTCTCAGCAAGAAGAATGTCTTGGAACCCATACCTCATTCAACAACACAGGCCAATCTTAATCGTGTTACTGCTGCTGTGATGCCCAGAAGGTACCATTCAGACGACGCTTCACTTTCGCAAGGCAAATTGGAGGGTTTCACCAGTGATCTTGATGAAGCCTTGGCAGATCTCGACCCCATTCCAGCCAATTACGATAGTTTCATAAGCTTATTCAAGAGTATCCAAGAAGCATATACCCCGTGGTTGCAGGGAATACTATATTCCTGGGATCTCAGCGAATAGTGCAACCATCTACGAAGAGTACTTGAAGCTTTATGATGTAGGACCCTTCTCTGAGAACACTTAGATGCAGGAGAGATGCTTATGGCAGCCATTGCTGAAGAACGAAGGAAGTCTTGGCAGGACTATATCGAAGGTGTGGACATGTCACACACAAGGCAAGAAAGCTTGGTCAACTATTAAAAAGTCACAACGACCCTATAACAAGCAACATTGCGCTCAAATGTCAGACTGACTAACGCGAGAGTGACTCACCAGCTCCTTGCTTAATGGCAAGAGGATCTCCTTGGAGCGAGTCTAATGAAGAACAACTTGGACTTTTACCAGAGAGAGCTCGAGGTAGCTATCGACAACCAAAAATGGCAGAGCAGCCGGACTAGATGACGTTCGGACAGAGCAGATAAAGCATTTCGGACAGGTTGCAAGGATGTGGCTTCTAAACTTGTTTGAAACTGTGTTTCCAGTTCTCAATCCAAAGATCTGGAGAAAAGCCGAGTAATCGCCACCCTTTAAACCTGGTAAGGACCAAAGGTGGCCAAGAGCTACAGGCCAATCTCCTACTGTGTCATCATCTAATAGCTCTTCGAGCGTGTTTATCTTAAAGACTGGTCTAATCACAGAGGCATTTATCCAGAACAGCCGGCTTTCTTCCGGGTAAGATCGTGTACAAGCCAGGTACTCAACTTGGCTCAATACATCGAAAATGGCTTTGAGAGGAACCAACCCACTGGCAATAGTTTTCGTTGACCTCACTGCGCGTATGATACTGTGAATCACCCGCTGTCCTCAACAAACCATATACAAGATACGGGGGTACATCCACTGACTAGAACTTATTATCTATCGCTTCTTGGCAACAGCGAGCGTTTCTTCGTGGAGCTGAATGGGAAGCGCAGCAGATGGAGGATACAGAAAATGGTTTCCTCTCAAGGAAGTGTTCTGGCTCGGTCTCTTCACGACGTATACACGAACGACCACCAATCTCACCGGGTACAAGAAGCTTCATCTATGCCGATGACCTTGGATCGCTGCTCAGAACAATGACGTTGAGGTAATAGAGTCCACCCTGACTCAGCGCTAGGAAACTTGAATCGTACTACAGAGGACAATCTAGTTGAAAGCAAACCCTTTCCAAGACCAGGTTAGCCTCTTCCATCTTCGCAATCATGAAGCTGAGAGAAAACTTTCCCTAACATGGAATGTACTCCCTGATTTTGTCACAACCTGTATACCTTGGTGTTACCCTTGATCGGACACTGTCATTCAAGTCCGAATTTTTGACAAGGTAAAGGGGAAGGTGAGGAACCAGGAACAATCTCCTACAGGAAACTTGCAATTCGTCATGGGGTGCCAGTGCACCTACTCTACGGAACAACGCTCTGGCGTGTTGTGTTATTCTGCAGAGTACGCCTGCCCAGTGGTGGAGAGGTCAGCACATTCACACAAATTGGACCCCTGCACTCAACGACTGTTGCAGGAGCGATTACAGGTGCCTGAAACCGACGAGCGTAGACAGTCTGCACGTCCTGTCTGGCATTGCACCACCTGAATCCGACGATGTAGCCAGCAGAATGGAACGTCTTCGTCAAACTCAGGATACTCGACATCCCTGTCACGTATTTTGAACCTACCAGCAGAGAGTTAAGTCAAGAAAGAGTTTCTACAATCTGTCAACCCCTGACTGAAACCACCTCATCACGTGGCCAGATGCAGACTTTGGAAGAGAGACGCCAACATAAGTCCATAATGGCAAGCTCCCTCTCCCTACTAAAGAACAGCTGCCCTAAGGCCAACATCAAGATTGGGGAACGTGGAAGTCCCTTAATCGACTTCGCACAGGAGTAGTGGTCATGTAAACGCTACGAACTGTGGAAATGTGGGGGCTTACACTCCAAGACGTAACATTATAATGCGGCAGCGATGTGTTGTAATGATCCGAGCAACCTAAGATTGGTGACAGGTCGCCCTCCTTCAATGTCGCAAACTACTCGTTAGGAACGGGATTCGTCATCAGGGATGATCTTCATGGTGTGCAAAGACAGTCGCGCAGTGGCGTGATCGTGCACGTAGCGTAGCAGTTGGCCAAAGCGCAGTACTATAATATTATTTGGAGATTAGGGTTATATAACATGTACATATATTCATATTATACTTAATGTTGTAAATGGTGGACACGAAAGAAGAAGATGTATTTTTTTTCATTAATAACATAATACAGTTGGGGGGATTATTAGACCAAGCTGTTTTCATAAGCATTCACTGTTTTGAATCTTCGGAATAAAATCAAAGACAGTATACAGGAACACAAGCCGGTCAACAAGAGATAACTCTTTGAATTCTTGAAGCAAGAATAGGTTGCATTGCCAAGAGAGAATAAACCTTACGAAACAAAGCTTGATCTAATATTTTTTACCCGAGCTGTAATAAGCAACAAATTAAAAGTTGAATATGTAATGAAACAATATTCATGATTTTAAATGATTATTACTTTTTAAACAAACCATAACTGATGTATGATGTATCACAAACACTCAATATTACTTTAACTAAACGAATCAACAATTGAAGGGTAATAAATGAAAACGCTGACGGAAACATAAAAAGACAAACGCTAAAGTTTCATAATGGTGACATTTTCATATTTTGTTATGAATATGATGTAATTGAATCGTCTTTCTTATGGGGGATTGGTAAGTTTGCATGGCTACTCGGCATTTTTTTTAAAAAGATATTTCTTATCATTCCTATAACAAACTATAAGAGCCATGAAAATTAACCTTCAATTGAAATATGAATTGATAATAATATATTAGAAAATTAAATTGTTGTAATGGATCAACTGTTTGATTTTACAGATAAACAAGACTCTCATCTTTCTTCCGACCCGCAAACATTCATTCGGTGAGCTTATAGTTTCGCAAAGTACTTTGTAGATATTTGATCTAAGCCAGATTTTATTAAAACTTTTTTTTAATTAGTAATAAATGTCGGTACCAGTGATGATGTGACTGGATATCCCCAACATTTTGGAAGCATTTTTAAGTCATCTGATTTATTTTTCCTCCATGAATACATAATTTGGAAAACAGTTTGCAGCAAGTAATTTTCCATGACACATGCATCTTGTTCCAGGGTTGTGGAAGAAGTCGCAAAAAGTGATCAGCTCCTTGACACTGATGTCCTGGCAATAGCTCAGAAAATGAAAGTAGACCAGTTCTATGATCTAGGAATAGCTCTAGGTTTCAGCATACAGCAACTGGATGTGATAGAGCACCACAGACTCCACGACAGAGAACAGGCAGTGTATGATATGTTGGTAGCATGGAGAAACAAACAACCATCCGGCAAAGAAGCAAAGGAAACGCTTCTTGCACTTCTGAAATCTTTAGATTCCCCAGCTGAACAGATAGAACTGTCAGGTTTGAATGCATCGTATGATGTATACGCTCAAGTTAAATGTAATTGAGCAGCCATTTTGCAAGGCATACAAATAATTTCAATATTTTCATTGCTGTTTGCTGATAAGGCTATTAAAGAAGTAAGAAATTCATTTAATTCACAAAAGGAGGGAAGAAGAACTGTTACTTTAATAGACGTGCTGAAAAGGTACACTGTTCGTCATAAAGGTGGAATATTTTTTTCTGGCTCAAGCGACATTATGTTGCTCCGTTATTAATTTCTTGAATGTGTTCGTCACCGCTTTCACTTTCTGGGATCCTGGGTATATCTTGGACGTTCCCTCAAGCCTACCCGGGAATTTTTCTTCAAAAAAGTTTGTCACCCCAAGAAGATGGCCATTTTCGTCATTTTTTCTTATTCTTGGGGCCCTTTTTTGTTCACGCGACCCTCCAAGGCACCCTCAGTCCTACCCCAAGGAAACACGTCTGAGGTGGAGATTTGTTATTGTTCTTTAAATTAAATCTAGATTTATGGTTACAGGCTCGACTCTTTTGTCTAGGAGAGGGGTCAAAATTTATTTTCATTGGGGTTCAACATTCATTTTATTCATTTTTACACCATGGAAATTTTTATCTTCCCTAAATTGTATTGTAAAATCTCAACCAAACATAAATCAAAATAAAATATTATCAATAACGATTATTTACAGCCTTGTCATCAATGCTAAACGAAATTTAAGGGGAAAATGATGATATTTAAGGGTTAAAGGTGGTTTTTCATTTCTTTTGTTTTCAGCATAAAGATGGAATAAAATATTCCGAATTTTCACCAATCTCGTTTTTTACTTTAACCCCTCCCCTAGACAAGAGACCTTAGCCTGTCCCCAGAAATATAGATTTAACTTAAAGAACAAAATAAAACAGTTCACCTCAGTCGCGTTTCCTGGGGGTAAGACTGAGGGGGGCTTGGTCGGCAGGGAAAACAAAAAGGGGCCCCAAAATGAGAAAAAATGACAACAATGGGCATCACGGGGGTGACAAAACTTTTTTGGGAAAATGTCCACGTGAAGGGTTGGGAGAATGTCCAAGATATAGCCAGAGTCCCAAAAAGTAAAAGCAGGGACAAACATATTCAAGAAATTAAAGTCAGAGCAAAATCATATCGCTATAGCGGCAAAAAAATATTCCACCTTTATGACGGACAGTGTACATTTTAGATTTAAATTCTGTTACTTGCGGAAATGATAACAAGCGAACACAATCAATAGTTATGGATGGTAGGCTTAGGCCTTCACACCGTCTCGAAATTATTTGCATTACAACTCACAGGGCGTCAGGGGATAAACAAAATAAAACGGCCAAAAATATACGTCAATGCTGTCACCAAGAAAATATATGAGTCGTCTACGTTTATAACAGGGGAAATGTACAGCAAAATCGCATCAACAACACAACCAAAAGTTTGTTGTTGTTTTTTTTCCACAAGCAATAGTTGATCGTTTAGATCATGGGAGACCAAATGCAAATCTTTGGTAAATATATTCACTTGATGTTATGCAATATAATATTCTTGATATTTTTTTTTTATCGGGGTGCAGACCTATAGGCGTACGGGTTTTTAAAATCCTTTTTTATATGAGACTCGTTTCGCTGAATAAATACACTACTATACAAAATAAGTACTATTTATAATTTCCTTTTTTTCATTTTCACTCCCTCATGCATTACAATTGGCTGCACACATTTGGGTACATAATATCAGACATCGATACATCATGGTAAGTCTAAATTCAGTTCATCATTCCCGTGGATATTTCAGGTATTGGTATTCAAAAGCAATTTTCTTGACAGAATAGAAAGCTATTAATAAAAAATAAATGCTTTCTTCATGGATATCGAATGCTAATGAACTCCATAAGTTCAATTAAGACTAATTGGTTGAAAGTGCAGACACGGTCTTAAACATAACCCCTAAGCCATTCACAGTTGTTGTTTTTTTTTTCTCGGTCGTTTCATATGTATATAAAACAAAAGAAATTTAGACAAACACATTCAACCTTTGCAAATTTCTTTGTTTGAATATAGCGAAAGAAATCATATGACAGAATTATAAAAACGCCATTATTATTCTCTCATCAAATATTAAACATGAAACATTAAACATTAAACATTATTAAACATTATTCTTAATGTTAGATCTCTCATTTTTTTTTTTTTTTTTTTTATTCACAAAATTCACAAAAATATATATTAACTGCCTTTAATTTTGTATTCATAGTCGGGCTATCGGGGACCCCACAACCTGAGATGAGCCCTGAGCTTTGCTTTGGGCTCAAATCAGGTTATGACGTCCCTTCGAGCATTTGCTGTTCCATAGGGAAAATACAGATTTTCTCCGGTTTAACCGAATTCAGCATGTGTTTGTTTTGTTTTCGTTTGTTTATTTGTTTTGTTTTGTTTTAATTCTCTCTCGGTAATCAAGGTAATGCATTTTGAAAAAATAACAGCCCATTTGTATTTTGACATAAAATCGATGGCGACCCTGCTGAAGTCCGATTTGCTGTAAAATATAGTGTAGAAACGACTATGAATACCAAGCAGTCAATATAGGGTACATGCAGGTAATATGGACCCCCTAAGCTCCTTTTCCTAATTTGCATAAAATCACAAAATGACACACAGTCTAATCTTTGTTTATATGAATAAATAACTACTGCTCTAACTTTTATTGTGAAGAAAAACAATTATCACCAACCCTCCTGTCTGCAATATTCAAATGTTGACGTCATTACCAAAGTGCCCATATTACCTGCATGTGCAGGTAATATGGGCACATGTATTTAATGTATGTTTTAAAAACTACAATGACTCCACCATGTCTGGAATTTGCTTAAAATGTTGAAAATCATTAACTTTAAGATATCATTTGAAATTATAAGACCCTTCAGTAAATACTTTGACTATATATTTCATTGTTTTGTATTTTGTATGTTATTTATTTTTTTAATATTATTTAAATATTATTTTCATTATACAAGTCAATATAGGCCCAGGGGCCGCGGAGCGTTTTTGAAAGTGGAGGGGCTGGGCCGAAAGGGGAGGGGGCTGAACAGGCTAAAAATCACAAATGTATGGTCATTTTTGCGTTTTTGTACACGTTGGCTGAAAAAGGTGGGGGGGGGGCTGCAGCCCCCCCCCCCCAGCCCCCCGACTCCGCGGCCCCTGTAGGCCTACAATAAGTTATTTATATTTATTATATACTGTGAATATACCCAAAAAAATCGTAGCAAAGAGATTGATGCCTCATCCCAATACTAAGTACCAGAATCGTTTCCGCCATTTTGGATGGCCCATATTACCTGCACTAATGTTGCTCTGTCAGGCAAGCATTCAATGCCACATTGCACCCCTTCACTACAACAAATTGGCCTGTACACGCTATTATGATCAAAATGAAACTATAAGCTTACTAAATATACAAAACAATTGACCTGTACACGCTCAAACACTCTTTCACCATCACATTCTGTGAAATATCAAATTTTACATCAGGGTAAAAAAATGCCGTATGTTTTACATACCTTGTTGGTTTTCAGCAATTTTCTCAGAGAAATTTCGGCATCAGATGCTCTCACGACGATATATTTTCGTATACAGTACATCGTCGGCTTGGAGCCAGAAGGGCGCTATTGCAGATCAAGGATGTTCCGTTTGGAGCCAGAAGGGCGCTATTACCATTGACTTTGTACAGTAATAGCGCCCTTCTGGCTCTCAACGGAACATCTATAAGATGCAATAACGCCCTTATGGCTCCCAACAGACGACATATGAACACTATATGGTGCTCACACCGGTCACCGGTCACCGGTCGACGGTCACTACATGATTTGCTTCAGGTGGCCCATATTACCTGCATGTACCCTATTTATAATGGTTCTAGGACATCTCCCCCGGAGGACAACTCCCCGGGGACAAACTCCCGGAGGACAATCTCACCCAGAGGACAGCCCCCCCCCCCCAGGACGAGTCCCCTGGAAGACAGCTCCCCCCTGGGACAACTCCCACGGAGGACAACTTCCCCCAGGACAACTCCCCTGGAGGACAACCTTCCCCGCAGGACATCTCCCTCAGAGGACAGCTCCCCCGGAAGACAACTCCCCTGGAGGACATCTCCCCCGGAGGACAAATCCCCCAAGGACGACCGGATGACATCTCCCCGCACTTTAAATGATTTATACATTGATTTTATGCCAACCCCTTGGTTTTTCTTTCTGTTACAATTATTACAGTACTTTTCGCATGGAGTAACCCTTCTGCAATGACAAGCGGGGATGGGAATGGTTGTTTAATTGCTAATCATCCATTGGAACCACCCCTTCCAATCTATGAATGGCTACTCCTTCCCTCAAAAGGTTGCTAGGTTTGGCAGATTCAGAGGTACCCCCAACGAAATGTGACCCTCAGAAAAGAAAAATTAATGAAAATGCAAGAAATAAAAGAATTTTTGAAAAAAGAAAGGATGCTAAATGGGGAACTTCAATACGAAGCTACAGGAGTAGAACAGAGCACGGAGGCGAGTTGGCCTACATATCTCTAGTCGTCTTCAGCAAAGGGGGAAGGGGGGTGAGCCACGATAATTAAGCTTTAATTAATAATTAATCACACCATAAAAAAATTAGAATGGGCGCAAAAGTTTAAACGAGAACACAATTTTTATTTATCAAAAAAGAAATTCACAAAAATCAATTCAAACATCATCACTTGTTTTGTCAGTTTTACAAGGAATATTGAAATACAATCATTGTCATTGGGTTTAAGATTTTACAGGCAATTGTTTTACATTTATCCAACACAAATCGAAAATTCATTTCTGAATGGTGTGTTTTCATAAGTATGCACTTGCACAGCTTTGCATTCATGCCATGTGTTCGCTATCATAAGAGGGTGTTATTGCAACTTGTGTTGGTATGAAAATATCTCCAGAAGTAGATGAAAATTAAAACATCTCAGCATATCAACCAATTTTTCAGTATTTCCGTCAACACATCCGATGAAAACATTTATAATTCTAGAACATTTGCTGAAACAAGCCAAAACAAAACAAAACCCTTGTATCAAATTATGTACATGTATTTGTGTATAATTGAAGAGGTGTGATAGTAAATTTTCCACTTGAAGCTTCGCGCTCGAAAATCCTTTTTTTTTGGGGGGGGGGCTAAAAGAAAGGTGATCGTTGCCGTTTGTAAAAGTTTTTTGTAAAAGAATAATTAAAAAAAACTCATAAAAGTAAAAATATACCGCTTCGGGTCATTTTTAGTCAAAATTTTCGGCTCGCGCTTCGCGCTCAAAAATCATCCCTTCAAAAGCTTAATTTTTTTCAAATTTCGAACCCCCGCAAAAATCCTAGTTACGGGCCTGAACATTGACCTACATACTCTAAAATCTAACCAGATCATCTTCCTATGATGATTTAAGATTGAAGTTGATCGCTCTCTCTCTGTCTTTTGACGATAAAATTCGGTTCCAATAGCACTGCGCCTCTACAGCTGCCAAACTTTAACACCCTTGACCGAAAAAAAAACAAAACAAATATTATCAAAGATTTTGTATTTCCATGAATGGCTATATTGGTTTAAAAAAAAAAATTTAAATCGCAAATGGAGCAAAAATTAATGAGTGCATGTGGATCTGTTCTCCGGAATGGTTGAGTTGTCCTCCGGGGGACTTGTCGTGCGGGGTAGATGTCCTGATACGATTTAATATATATATACGCACCAGCCCATAACGAATCCTTTGGCCCAACCTCATGCTCTCATCCTCTCCCACTTACACACATACCTACGTAATACACGTCCATATATATTCCCCATTATGGAAGGCAAAATAATGTTGAGAAACTACCACTAAAACCCCTGATAAAGGGTTTTACCTACTGCTTCAGTAGTTTCTCTTTGCAGCAGGGGGTTTTAACTAAACGCAGAGCGAAACCCCGATTAGGGGGTTTGAGCTATTTTGCAACACTTTGCCTTCCATACACTTTCCACACACATTTATTTTTATTTTTTTTATTTTTTTATTGTACATTAGTTAACCTATAAAGTGAGTATTGTATTGTATCGTAATGTATTTATTGCTGTGGCTTCCACAAAACAGTGAGATCTCTGATAAGACACTATTGGCGTTCAGCCGGCATATCAAACAACATGAATTCTTCGAGGTTGGTGAGAAGCTGGGATTCGAAAGAACCGAGCTTGAACACATCAAGTATCGAACGTTATTCAACAGGAAGAATGCTAACATCCAAATGCTTGCTATATGGAAAGCCTCGCAAACATCAGGACCTAAAGCAATCCAGACTTTGAAACTAGTGTGGAAGTCTGTTCAATCAGCATCAGATGTAGAGAACTTCGCAGGTAAGTAACCAATCAAACTGAAGAAATATTACTACAAAATTATTCGTGTGGAGAAGTATCGATCCAATAATAGAATGAACTATCTATTGAATATCTACTTTCATAAGAGCTTATGCGGCGGTCACAACTTGCCGTAGGGTAAGGGGCCCGTGCATGCAACGTAGCCTGCACTGCATGCACGTTGCATACAGTGTGCAACGTGCCTGCAAGGTACGTGCGCTGCACGAATTTTCAACGGAATCCATCGTAGGAAGTTGCACGTTGAAGGTAGGGCGAGTTGTGACCGCAGTATTAATCGTCTTTTGGGAAGTATATTGGGGCAAGACAAAGATTTTTCGTATTGTGTTAAATTCCGAGCTTATATTAGTTATGCGTTTTTGTTCAATTAACTATGTACACTCACTTAGCACTGGTATTGCAACATAGTTAAATGCGTGCATTTTTTCATATTTTCAAGTCTTTTAGATATTGTCATATTTCATTCATGGCCAGAGATTTTCCGAAAATTTGTATACATTCTGAATGAGGAGACTTGTCCCTTTTCATTCTTGAAATCAGTAAATACTCAGACAGGGGCACTTTTTTAAACAAAGGGGCGACAAATGAACAAAGACCCCTAAAAATGAAATTTTAAGAGGTGGTGATTATTTATAGTGAATAAAATTATTAAGGAGGAGTCATATTTCTCTGAAAACTGTTCACATGTTTTCATTATGCTTGTGGGCTTTTTTGTGGCAAATTAAAAATGACCAAAGAAGTAGCACTACAATGAAAGACAAAAGGAATACCCGGTGAATATAAAATTATTTCTATCGTTGCCAAGGAAAATTGTATTCCCTTATTACAGAAACGATTTAATGCAAGTTTATTGCACTGAATTCCATAATTACTGTTGGATTCTTGAAGTAAATATAATGTCGTTAACAATAAAAATCTAAATTTTCACACTTCTATTATATTTTGCTGGATATTCATGACGTCTGATTTTGCCACGCATCCTCCTTATGCGGCGGTCACAACTCGCCGTGCCTTCGACGTGCAACTCCCTACGATGGATTTCGTAGAAAAATCGTGCAGCACAGGTACCTCGGAGGCACGTTGCATGTACGACGTGCAGGAAGTTTTTCCAATACCCTTAATACAGAAAAGCAGGAATCGCAGAAATTGACCAACGACCTGTGCGTGCATTGTACATGCAACGCAGGCTACGTTGATGGCACGTGCCCCGTAGCCTACGATGAGTTGTGACCGCCGCATTAGCAACGGTGTAACAGAATTTTGTCTTCTAAGCGTGTGGTTTCTTTCATGTGCCCCTCCAAGTGCCCCTGTCTGAGTATTTACTGATCTCAAGAATGAAAAGGGACAAGTCTCCTCATTCAGAATATATAAACATTTTCGGAAAATCTCTGGCCATGAATGAAATATGACAATATAAACCCCTCACAAAAAGTTTCGCAAATAGATTTCGGGCCATGATGAATTTTCAGGTACGCTTTAGTTATTCCTGATATTCATACCATTGGGAAGATAATTTATTCCCCTATTTATTAATATCCTACTTGTAATGATTATGTCATGCTTCAATGCACAGAATATCAGTATATGGACAAAAGTAAAAAGTCAAATGTTGCAAAATGCATTTATCAAAGCGAAGTTCCGCAACTCGACTTTAGGCTCTGATAACTTTCGAGGAATTTTCTAATTTTTATTGAATTATAGACCATTGTCAAGATAATTTATTCCTCTTTTCAATGACACCCTAATTGTAACGATAGTGTTGTTCCTGCACTGACAGAACACCTGAATGTTAGGACAAGTCAGAAGTTAAATGTTGCAAAATGAATGCCTATTGTGAGTATTATTGTCTGTTGCGAGCAATAACAATGCATTTCGCAACTTTTCACTTTTTACTTTGCATTATATTCGTGAGTTAAACTGCCCTCCAAAAGTTTCGGTACACCTGAGGTCAGCTCTGTTTTGGATCATTTTGAGGCATTTTATGTCCAGTATTTCAGTCCAAATGATGTTTAAGTAAAAAAAAATACATTATGCAACCAATATACTTCACGATTACCACGCCAAGTCTCCTTGGAATTTAGAAATTACTCAAAAATATGCAAAAAGTGCAAAAACGTGATTTTGCACTAATTTATTCAAATATTGAAAAAAGAAGATATCTCGGCTAATAATGGTCCGATCAATGTAAAATTTTGTATGAATGTTGAGGCATATGTAAAATATAACCCTGCACTGTTTGTTTCTATTTTGAGACAACACTTTTTTAATTATGGACATTTATGCAAATTGAAGGTCTAATTTTAGAAATCTATCAATATTTTGTCTAAAAAATTGCTATGAAGCCAATTTTTTTGTTGAAAGTTGCTGAGTATAATAGTCAACAATAATTTGACTAAAAAGTTGGACTTTCTCATGAATTCCTTTGTATTCATTTGTTTTATCACTTTCTATTGTCTTCGATTATTTTTATTTTTATGTATTTCTTTATGTTTTGGGTCTTTTCTGTTTCTGAAATGAAAGCAAAATATTATCTTACATTCTATTGAGGTCTGACATGCAATATTGCAATGTTGTATCACCTAACAACACAATGGGCAGTGTTCTTAGAACACTAGTTGCACTACGCTTTAAAGGAAAAAGTCACCCAAAGGCATATTTGGGCTTGGCAGCGGTTGCGCAGCAGTCATGGATGTTTTAAAGTTAGTTGAATTGGCCAAGACCTCTTCTCCAGTCAGAACAGTCATAATTCAGTCTTTATATAAAAAGTTGTTAAGTAGGAACCATTGTTTTGACGTGTAATTAGGAAAGTTTTAAAATATCGAAAAATTCAATTATTGCCCATTTGTGTACTGAATGCTCCATTCACCTGAATTGCTCTACAACACTCTTAATTGCATCTAAAAGGCTTTAAGCATCATCTTGTATCTTGAAATCAATCAAGGTACATTTCAGAAACATAAAAGAGCCAAAAAAATAAAAGCAATCGAAAACAATAGAAAGTAATAAAACAAAGAATACAAAGGAATTCATGAGAAAGTTCAATTTTTTTAATCATAATTTTATTGAGTATTATACTCAGCAACTTGAAACAAAAATTTGGGCTCCATAGCAATTTTTAAGACAAAATATTGATAAATTTCTAAAAAAAAAACCTTTAATTTGTATAAATTTGCATAATTAATTAAAGCGTTGTCTCAAAATAGAAACAAACAATACAGGGTTATATTTTTACATATGCCTCGACATCCATACAAAATTTTACATTGATCGGACCATTATTAGCCGAGATATCTTCTTTTTCAATATTTGAATAAATTGGTGCAAAATCACGTTTTTGCACTTTTTGCATTTTTTTGAGCAATTTCTAAATTCCAAGGAGAATTGGTGTGGTAATCGTGAAGTATATTGGTTGCATAATGTACTTTTGTACTTAAACATCATTTGGACTGAAATACTGGACATAAAATGCCCCAAAATGATCCAAAACAGAGCTGACATCAGGTGTACCCAAACTTTTGGAGGGCAGTGTATGTGCATTCAAATATGATGTTACTATTGCAAATAGGGTATCAATAAAAAGAAGAATAAATGAACTTTTTAATGCTATAAAAATTGACGATGATTAAATCCCCACATTAAAATGTATCAAGGTTCAGTGTTGTGTTACAGAAATTTAAACTGAAAATTATCTTTCGCTTTGTCATGTATTCAAGTGATATTGAGGGGTTCTGTGGACACAGACATGACATCACCCTGACAAAAAAAGTATCAATCAAGAGAGGAATAAATTGACTTGACGATGGTATAAAATCCAATAAAGATTAGAAAATATCCCCAAAGTTATCAGGACCTAAAGTGAAGTTGCGGAACTTCAATGTGATCAATAAAAATGCATTTTACAACATTTGACTTTTTACTTTTTTCTCCATATTCTGATATTTTGTGCATTGAAGCATGATACAATCATTACAAATAGGATATCAATCAAAAGGGGAATAAATTATCTTTCCAATGGTATGAAAATCAGGAATAACTAAAGCGTACCTGAAAAGTTATCATGACCCAAAGTCGACTTGCGAAACTTTTTGTGAGGGGTTTATAACAGACTTGTAAATATGAAAAATTGCACGCATTGAGCTATGTTGCAATACCAGTGCTAAGTGAGTGTACTTGTATTTACTTTAGATGTTACAAGTACTGATGAATTAGAAGCAACCCTTGTAGAAGAATCGGTACAAGGTGAACCTGGCGATATGGAGATAATAAGAATAGATTTCGGTAAGTATAAAAATTGCAGCATTTGGACATGCATTAATATAACAAAAAATCATGAATTAAGTTAATATTTATTAAGTTGAAAAGGGTGAATCAAGCATACGTGTAGGCCTAAATCGAATATAATTGAAGTTGCTAATACTTTTTATCATAATTTTTACTACCAATATAGTCTTATTCATTACATTAATTCATTGTGTGTTTTATAAAAATGAAATATTGCTTTGGCTGTCAATGATAAAGGGGTTCATACTTCATTTAGAATTGTTTGAGAGAAGGAATTTGAAATCTTTTGACACTATCATTACCATTTCTTCAATTACATTTACTGATTGAAAACCCGATATATCATGTTATTGACATTTCCAACAAAATATACGTTTATAATCACACTGAAATATATTTATGTTGTCTTCATAATTGTAAAGATGGCTGCTACGGCTTAGATAATATATAGCACAAAGGAGGCAGTGACAAACATGTGTGTAGTGGACGAGCAACTTTAATACAAGTGAAGCATATATAATTCTCTAGCATACAGAATATAGGGTGTGGTTCTGGTCAACGTCTTGACCATTCGCTGTACATAGGATATATACAAATTATGTTTGCATAATGAACAATGGTTTCATTATAACTATACATGGCATTGGAATGCAAGCCTAGTCTTTAAACGTAGTCTCATTACATCTCCCTTCTTAAGTTTGAAACTTAAACTTTTAAAACTATCCAATCCAAAAGATACATATTGTGTTTATGGTATTTTTATAATACAACTTCGATATTATCATGTTTACATTTTACATAGAATTTGGGTATTTTAAGTTATCATTCCAAAATGCATATATCCAGTTTACAAATCATTAAATATGATTATGTTAATTACATAAAGTAAAAAACAATACATACAATAATTAAATCTTACTATTCATTGGTTTACTGAATTATTATTTTCTTTCAACTCATTATTATTATCTTAAATATTTGAGATAGTCCTGTTTTGTCTTCCTTTCTGAGAAGATTGATAAATTAGCATAATTTCTTGTTTCTCTATGTTGTATTTTCTCGTCCAATACTTTTAGTTATTTAGTTAAGGAATAGCAACAAAGTATTCAGGTGGTTTTACTATTCTACCATATCTTGTCTTGACAACAGATGGCTCTGCCCTTTCGGGTGGTGCAACCTGTGTCACAGTGGTATCACTGCATATGTCATTGTCGATGTTTTGTTCATGCCCAAGATATTTCATTAGATCTTTCCTATTTCTGCGGTAACATTGTCCATTGCCGCTTCTTACTATGTATGATCTTGGCTGTGAACTTTGTTTGACAACAACGACTGGTTTCCACTTGTCATTTTCCCTCATCATTACTGTTTCCTTAGGAACAAGTGGTGGCAAAGGTTTAGCGCTACGGTCATAGTATTGCTTTTGCTTTGCTTGCTTTTCATGCAACTTCTTAGGAACTGAGTGAACAGTTTTTGGTTTGAGGAGCTTTGCAGAAGTTGGAAAGCGCGTCTGAGTGCGTCTGCCAAAGAAAAGCTGCGCTGGAGAAGGCATATTTTCGCTTGGTGTATTGCGATAATCAAGTATGGCAAGGTTTACATCTTTACCATCAATTCTTGCTTTCTTGATCACATTCTTCATGATTTGAACTGCCTTTTCCGCTCGACCATTTGATTGTGGGTATCTCGGCGAAGATGTTGTGTGCCTTATTTGATGCTCGCGCATGAATTGTTGAAATTCATGTGAGGTGTACTGAGGTCCATTGTCAGACACCACCTCATCAGGTATTCCGTATCGCGCAAATTGCTCTTTGCAATACGCAATTATGGTAGACGATCTAGTACCTTGCAATTTCTTGACTTCTATGAAATTAGAGTAGTAGTCTACCAGGATTATGTAGTTCTCATTTCCTAGCTCAAACAAATCTGTGCCCACTTTTTGCCAGGGCCTGATTGGGATTTCGTGCCCAATCATTGGTTCTTTCTGATTTTGATTGCGGAACATGCTGCATGTCGGGCAGCGAGATACTACATCTTCTATTTGTTTAGACATTCCAGGCCAAAACATTATATCTCTTGCTAACCTTTTTGACTTTTCTATTCCTTGATGACTCTCATGAAGTTTTGATAACATCATAGATCTCAGTGATTTCGGAATCACAACTTTCTCTGCTTTGAAGATTAAACCATCTTCTATAGTCAGAACATCACGATAATCCCAGTACGGAATGACATGTGAAGGGACTTTTGACTTTGTTTCCGGCCAGCCCTCGCAAATTACTTCTGCTAGATTGATCATTATTTCATCTTTCTGTGTTTCTGACTGAAGTTCCGAGATTCGCGTTTGTGACATGGGAAGGCATGTCACCATACATATCGGTATTTCATCATCGATTCCGTCATCGCAAGTTTCGGGCAAAAAGCTACGGCTAAGCGTATCCGCGATTACCAGATCCTTACCGCGCTTGTATTCTACAGATATCTGATATTTTTGCAGCCTTAACAACATTCGTTGTAGTCGTGGTGGCGTCTCTGCAAGCGGCTTTTTCATTATTGACTCTAATGGTTTGTGATCAGTCTCTGCTGTAAACTGTCTCCCAAATAAGTACTGGTGGTACTTTTCACATCCGAACATAACTGCGTACAATTCCTTTTCTATCTGCGCATACCGGCGTTGTGTCGGGGTAAATGTGCGCGAAGCATAGGCAATTGGCATGCCATCCTGGAGAAGGACCGATCCAACTCCATCTTTGGATGCATCAGAACTAACTACTACCGGTTTCGTAACATCGTAATACCTAAGCACCGGAGCTTCTGTTACCAATGTCTTCAGTCGGTTGAAGGCATCGGTTTGGTCTTGATGCCACTCCCATGCTACATTCTTGTCAAGTAACACGCGAAGGGGAGCAGTTTCACTCGTTAGGTTTGGTACAAACTTCCCCAGATAATTAACTGTGCCGAGAAACCGCTGAAGCTCGGTCTTGTTGTTTGGAATTTTCATTTCCCTAACCGCATCTATCTTCTTAGGATCTGGCTTGACACCCTCTGCTGTCAACACATGACCTATGTACGTCACCTCTTTGACTTTAAACCTACACTTGTTCGGATTTAGCTTCATGTTTTTCTCCTTAATGCGCTGAAGCACCTTCGCAAGGCGGTGGTCGTGCTCGGATTCATCCTTGCCCCAGACAAGAATGTCGTCCATGATGACTTCCACCCCTTCTAGACCTTCCAGAATTTGGTTCATTCGCCTTTGGAAAATTTCCGGCGCTGAATTAATGCCAAATGGCATGCGCGTATAGCGATATCTACCATAAGGCGTATTGAACGTGCAAAGCTTCGAGCTTTCTTCATCAAGCTGTAATTGCCAATAGCCGCAGTTTGCATCTAAGGTGCTAAACACTCTAGCGTTCGGCATCTTTGCCACCACTTCTTCTACTGTTTTCATCGGGTAATGTTCCCGTCTAATTGCGTCATTCAAATGCTTCGGATCTAAACATATCCTAACCTTATCAGTATTCTTCTTACCAACTACTACCATACTATTTACCCAAGGTGTTGGTTCTGTCTGCCTTACGATTACACCCAGTTTCTCCATCCTATCTAGTTCAGTTTTTACTTGTGACCGACGAGCCACTGGTACTCTCCTCGGAGGATGAACTACTGGTACAGCGTCAGGCTTGAGATGAATGTGATGCTCTCCCTCTAGGCATCCAAGTCCGTCAAACAGAACATCAAACTCTCGCAGGACGTCAGTTGGCTGGATGTTCTTCTCTAAGGCTTCGATTCTCTTGATGAGGCCCAGTTCTTCGCAAGCTTCCAGGCCAAGGACTGGTGTGACATCTTTGTCCATGACGAAAAACTCCACGTCATACAGCCGATTCTTGTACTCCGCGAGCACAGAGCATACTCCAGCCGGATCCATCCTTTGCTCTGAGTAACAGAAAATCTTTGTGCGTGATTTCCTGAGTGTGACATTGTTGAGCTTTCTGAAGATTGACATCGGGAGCACATTGCATTGTGCTCCGCTATCCAACTTCAGTTTTACAGGTTCAACTTCAAGGTCAAGGGTCACCCACCATGTCTTTGGCTTATCCTTCTTTGCGCTGGCATGGATAACATCGACGAACAGTTCCTCTTCTCCATCCATCTGCTCAACTTCATGAACTCTCTTTGCAAATCCACTAGATTGGCCACTTTTACAAACATTTGCGAAATGGTTCAGTTTTCCACACTTTCGGCATTCTTTCCCAGATGCTGGACATGACTGACCTTGTCCATGACTTTGTCTTCCACATCTGTTACATGACTTTTTGTCCTTGTTTTGTGTCCATTTTTTCTTATGGGCCTGTGGAGCAACCTTGCGTTTCTCTACTTGTTGTACACTCCTGTCTGCTCCATCTGATGTTAACTTGTTGACTTGTATTTGGCTCACCTCTGCAGCTCGGCATATGTCAATAGCTTTCTGCAGCGTCAAGTCCTTCTCTCTGAGGAGTCGAGCCCTTGTTGCATCGTTTCTAATTCCCACAACAATCCTGTCCTTGATCAGACTGTCATTCAGCGACTCAAAGGCACATGTCTTCGATTTGGTCTTTAAATCAGTCACAAACTGATCCACCGATTCATCAGGTTGTTGAAACCGTGTGTTGAAAACATGTCTTTCAAAAGTCACATTTGTCTGTGGTTCAAAATGATCCGAGAACCTTTTCAAGAGTGATTTCACATCCTCCGCTCTGGTTTGGCCATCTTCTGAAGTTTCCATAACATTGGCAAAGGTATTGAATATATCCAAAGCTTCCTCTCCAATAACATGTATCAGTGTGCTACGTTGGACTTCATTGTCCTTTTTGTTCAAACCACTGGCAACCAGATAAAGATTGAATCTCTGTTTCCGCCTTTTCCAATTCTCAGCAATATTTCCTAGCAGTGATAAAGGCTCTGGTGGTCTCATTCCATCCATAATTCAAGATTTTTAACTTCTGACATCATGTAAAGATGGCTGCTACGGCTTAGATAATATATAGCACAAAGGAGGCAGTGACAAACATGTGTGTAGTGGACGAGCAACTTTGATACAAGTGAAGCATATATATATTCTCTAGCATACAGAATATAGGGTGTGGTTCTGGTCAACGTCTTGACCATTCGCTGTACATAGGATATATACAAATTATGTTTGCATAATGAACAATGGTTTCATTATAACTATACATGGCATTGGAATGCAAGCCTAGTCTTCAAACCTAGTCTCATTACAATAATAGTCCGAATAGTCGATACCAGGCTATTTCTATGTACTCGGAGGAATATGGAGTTTCTTACTATTATTCTTATATTATTAAAACTTTTATTTTAATAACGGTTGGTATACAATAGTAAATATTTTAGGAAATTCCCTATCACATAATGTCATATATATCGAACTAGACATTCCTAGTCATTTATAGCTAGGTACATCAGCTGTTCGATAATGAGAAGACCATTAACCGATTACGGATCGCATCATAATTACCATAGTGTCATAGTTTTGCACTGTCAGACAATTTCTCCTTAAAAAAAAAAACAACAACAAAAAAACAGAAGGGTCCCTGCAGCAAAGCTACGAGAACGCCTGCAATCTTATTGCTCAATTTCCCGGTAATTTTTTTTTCTCTCCTTAAAAAAAACCCAGAAAAGTTCCTGCAGCAGAGCTTAAAGAACGCCTGTAATCTTACTACACAATATTTTACAATATTCACAGTAAAATTAAAGAAAATTGGTATATGAGGTATGAATATTTACAAATTTCCCGTAATAAAGCACTTTTTCCATTTTTAAAACAAACACGTTCTGTTAAATTGCAGAAAATTTCCCGTTATGAAAATATACAGAATGATTCTGTCATAAAATTACAGAATTATTCTGTTTTTCTTTATTATTATTATTTATTTATCTTTTTTCATTTTTTTTTTTCATTTTTTTATTTATTTATTTTTTTTTTTCATTTTTTTATTTATTAATTTTTTTGGGGGGGGGGGGGGGGTGGGGTAAATCTTCTGTTTTTCTAACTAATTGTGTGGTTCAAAGGATAGGAACTGTTTTCATTTTACATACAAACTCTTGTATGTAACTCTCGCTCCAATAATCTTATTGTCAGTTCTAGTTCTAGTTGATAAGGTAGGGGAGACCGGGGATGGACGTTACAAAATTCACATTTTGCGCCTGATAATTCTAATGAAAGTACTCACACACTCCATTTTGGGTCTGTAGTTAGCCTATTATTTTGGCTAAAACCTGAGGCACATAAAACTTGAAAACATGTAAACACTAATTAACTACAGCTACATACGGGGTAATTTACGGGGTAATTTGTTACAATGTGTAAATCTCTTATATCATACTTTTGTTTCAACTTCCCAGTTTCTTGGTATCGTTAACAGTAGATCCAGTAGAGCTCTAGAATAGACTAAAGTAATAATAGAAATATCAAAATATTAACACCTGAAAATTGAAACAAAATTACTTTACATGTGTAATGTAATTGGGGTAGGTTGTTACATCGACATGGGGTAGGTTTTTGTAACAACCTACCCCATGGGTGATTTTACACATAAAATCAACTGTAGCAAAGCCATTAGGCAGAATTACAGGGCATGGCTCAGGGGTATATTAGTGACATACATGTACTATATTCACAACACCAGACTATCATCATGTGCCTTCAGTTGTAAGAACTATTACAAATTTTAATTTTTGTCAAAAATTCACTTGGAACTGTAAAAAATGGTTTTTGTTGATTTACGTTTTAATATAACAACGGAGAAACCTCACGACCGGCAGTTCATAACAGCTATGACCCGTGTAAGTTCCATCCCCGGTCTCCCCTACATAAGCTTACCTTCCGACAGCGAGGTTGATGTCTTGATATTATTATAAGGTGGTATGTACGTATGTACATATAACCTCTAGTTTTCGTCAGAATTTTCTCTCTTTTTTTATGGCAATTTTTGTACAGATGATAACTCAAAATATAATGCACTACAGTACTTCAAATTTTCACCAGTGATAGAACTTACTAAAGTCTCGGCACAGTTACATTGTTGTTACAATGAAGGTGACGTGACGTCATTTTGTAAAATCACATTAACAATCATAACTTCAACATTAAAGGAGGAGTCCGGGCTTAAATGAAAAAGTTTTGTAAAATTAAGTAAAATTCATCAAGCACAACACAGAAAATTTCATCAAAATAGGATGAAAAATAACAAAGTTATGCATTTTTTTAGGTCTTGATTTTTTTTGTAAAACAGTTCTTGGCAATTGTCTCATTGCCTCATTTGAATATTTGAATATTCAAATGAGCAAACTGATGATGTCATAGTCCCCCTACTTCTTGTGTATTTTATTATATGAAATCCTATTTATCTCATTTTTTCATATATTGCGTATACAGAAAATCTGTCCCTCATACTGAAATAAGTAAAAGCACTTGTGACCTTGAACATTCCACAAGGATCAATCCGTGTTTTTATGTCCTTGGGGCAGAAAATCTTGATAATTGGTATTTCATACAATAAAATACAAAGAAAGTTGGGGGACTGAGACATCATCAGTTTGCCAATTTGAAGAACTGTTTCCTAAAAAATTCAAAACCTAAGAAAATTCATAACTTTACTATTTCTTATCCGATTTTGATAAAATTTTCATTGTTGTGCTTTTTTTTATTTTACTTTATTTTTCTTATAATGCAAACTCCAGCCCGGATGAGTCCTTTAATGGTCATAATCATATTTAGTACACATGATCTTCACATGACCCTTCAGCTTATCATATCATCAAAGGTCACCTAGGGGTCATGACGTGCGCGTATGCGTGCGTCAAAATTTTAGACGGCTCAAAATCACTTTTTGGCCGAATTAGAGTACGTTTCATGTCATTTTAAACATTACAAAAATTTCTGCGCGTAACCGCCCGCGCGCGCTTTTTGCGCGCGCACATGTCGTACATAACGTTAAAACCCCGATGTTTACTTGATTTGCTATTTAGAGACTTCTCTTGGAACTTTCCATTCAATTTTAATCAATAGGTCAAGTCCACGCTATTTGTTCCCGAGATGGTGATTTTTCGACTTTTTGACCATTTTTGTGTCAAGTGTGTCAATGGGTTTGTAAATGTATACATAATGTCATATATCACCATAAAGAGTATGAAATGAACTTAATGCAAATGAGGTCAAAAAGAAATTTCAAGGTCATATGACGTCACAAGGCTCATTGATATTCATGAAAAAGTATATAAAATGCATTAAAAATGCTATCTTCAACCATTTAAAAAAGAGGTTTGTCAGAGGAGTTCAACCAAAAAGTAAGTATTTTCTGTTTTTATATTTTCTTGGCTAACTCTGGTGAAAATATCACGAACCTAGCACATAGCTTTCTATATTTTTAGACTTAAAATATTCAGGTCTCAGAAATAGTCTCACAAAAGTTACTGAGCTGATGTAAAATCATACATTTTTATTACTCACCCTCCCACCTTTAGAAATGAAACAAAATAAGTTTTTCTTACATTTGTGTTTTGTATTATGTTTTTTTTTTGTCTTATCAAAGAGATTTTTTAACAAAAGATGTTGCTACGCCTTGGCTACACCAATTGTTTAATAAAAAATATTACAGGGAATAATTGTCCCGTGTGTTACTGTCCCGTTTGTTACCTGACATAGTTTTTAAAACTTGACCTTTGCCAGAAAAATCGAAGTTGTATTAACGTTAAAATTTGTCCTTACAATGTTTATTACATGTTTAAGAGGATATGACTCTGCAAATTTAGATCTACTTTTTCAATTCAGAGTTATATGTGAACAAAGTCAAAATTAGAAAACACCATTTTTTTTGCGGTCCCGTTTGTTACCGACGAAGAAATGATCATAAATTAATTATGAATTGAGTTATTACAACTATTTTTTATGTTTTTGTTGAACATTCTTAGTACCTTCAGGAATATACCAAAGGATTGAGATTTCATTTCCGATTTTTCAAACAAGCCCTATTTTTGGCTCTGAATGTCCCGTTTGTTACCGCTCAAAATAGCTTGGACTTGCCCAATATGAGTAAACCATACGGTCGTACGCGTGCGTCAAACCTAAAAATCCGCGCGCGCGTTATTGAGGCATATAACGTAAAAACCTGCCAAAACATGCCCCTATAAAATCCTCAATAGCTCGTCAGAGAGCATAATTTTTTTTTTTATAAACCCCCTGTTTTCTTTATATTTTCTGACAGCTAAGGAAATGACATTTTATTTTCATGAATGAAATGTGGGGGTCAATTAGTCAGAACGTTGTCATATACTCACGTGAACTCAAAATTTAATTTTTTTCAATTATGACGTCATAATTTTGGTACAAAATGTAGTGTATCTCAGTAAATATAGTTTGATTTTTTCCGAAATTTCGATATGTTATAGGTTTGACAATTACCACAAGAAAAATTTGATTTGGACCACGGCATTATGATCAAAACTAACAATTTAAAGGGGTATGTCCTTTTTCCCACTCTGTGTGCATTCTCTACTAGGGAGGACTTTTTTGTTGAAACTGGAACATACATGCATATATTTCATTAGCAATACCTCCGTCATTTCTGCTTAATTTTCTCTCAGATTTTTATAGGTTGTAGGCACGGAAATTCTCTACAACACATCTCTTTGTTATATAAAGTCAGAAGTCGGAATCATGCCGTTATTCAACTTGCCGTATTGGAGTTGAAAATTGCGCCTTTCGTTCTACGTTCAGTCGTGTCCCTATAGGGAAATTTCCAGTCTATCAATAGCGCACATGACTTGCATCCCGAGAACCCCGGGTTCAAGCCCGGTTGTGTCCATATACTTTTTTTTCCCCACTTTTTTTTTCTTTGATATATATTTAACGTGAACGTCTTTCTGAACTATTATAAACCATATACAATAATTAATAATATAATAAAAAATATATCTTGCGTTTTATTTTAATTGAAATGTAATTTTAGGTGGCTTTTGTACACTACCCTGTGATAACTACAAATGGTTTGTACTGATCGTGTCGCATTATGATGCGTCCTACGTGGATCAAGGTACCTTGACCATAATAATTAATAATTTCGTGTTATTTTGTATCATCTTCATCATCATCATCATCATCATCAGTTGTGATCATACTTCAATTTGAATCAAACTGATCTGTAAAACCTAAGTTATTGTTTACTAGTGTATAGGGTACAAGCAGGTAATATGGGCCACCTAAGCTCATCTGCACAATTTGCCTAAAATTACAAAATGACACACAGCCTAATCTTTGTTTATATGAATCAATAACTGCGCTAACTTTTATTGTGAATAAAAACAATTATCACTAACCCCCTGTCTGCAATACTCAAATGTTGACGTCATCACCAAAGTGCCCATATTACCTGCATGTGCAGGTTAAATGGGCATATGTATTTAATGTATTTTTTAAAGCTACAATGACTCTAATATGTCTGGAATTGGCTTAAAATGTTGAAAATCATTTGACGAGGTATTTGATTTAAATTTGTGCTTGTTTGAAATATAGATATTATATTATTTTCATTATACAAATCAATTTAGGCCTACTTAATAATATACTGTAAATATTTAAAAAAAAAAAAAAAAAAAGATTCTGCGCGATGAAATTGATGCCCCATCCCAATACCAAGTACCAAAATCATTTCCGCCATTTTAGACTGCTCATATTACCTGCACTAATTGTTGCTATGTCAGTCAAGTACTCATTGAGTGTTGGTGTTGGTGTTGGTGTTAGTGTTAGCAGAGTGAAATTCTGCTAAATTTGAGCTCAAACACCGAGCTCTTTTTTTTTTTTTGTAATAATGTTTTTATTTTTCTCTCAATCAAGAACATATTGTACAGATCATAAATGACAAAATTAAACATTCTTCATAACAACAAACTAAATACAGTGTATATTTTTCTCTTAGCTCAGAAATCATTTTGTACAAATTAAAATGACAAAATTATACATGTTCTTCAGAACAAAGACTGAATGTACTGTAAAATGATACTTTGATTTAAACATAAATTACAAAAGTACTAGGAGAAAAAACTTCATACGTGTTTTTTTTTTTTTAAAGCATGTGATCAAAAGTGGCCATTGAGAAAGAGAGAGAGAAAAAAAAAGTATAATCCCACTGACCCCACCCCCCTCTATACATAATACCATAAAAGAAAAATTAAATGAAACTGAGATCACCCAAAACATACGCCACACACCCTCATCCACACACACACTACACACACACAGCATACAAAAGCAAAAGGGTCACGTATAGCGAAAGTATAGCGCAGCCGTTCCAGCGTGTGTTTTCTTCTTTAGTTTTTTTCAATCAAAAAATAAAATAAAAATTTATTTGTCCCGCGTCCTGACCTACGTATGAAAGTTTTCCCATTTCCTTAGGTGGTTTATTAATGTACCTCGTTCTTCAGCTAATTTTCTCTTCTTCTTTTTCATTTTCCAGCATTCTTTCTTTAATTTCTTGAGGAGTGGGGGGTTTATTTTAGTTCTGCTATAAACAAATATCATATGTTTAATTAAAAGTATGATATGATTACTAACTGCTCCTTACCTATATCTAACAGTTTTATGCCAATATAAATTCCCTCCCAATTTATACTTTAATATTCGATAAATTGAATAAATCCCCACAATCTCTCCAAAGAACTTTTATTTTTCACAAGTAAAAAACAAATGCTCATAGGTCTCTTCATATTTATCACAAAAGCGCATATATTGCTAATTGAAAATTTATATGTATACAAATGTTTTCTAGTATATATAAGTTCATATAGCAATTTAAATTGAAATTCTCTTAACCTACTATTTAAAGTACATTTCCTGGGTCTTAGAAATATTGTATGAATATCTTTTTCAGAATAATTATATATCCTCTCTAGACGTTTAACTGCATATGACTTTTCTATTTTCATATTTAACAATGCCACATATATTTTTTTCGATGTAACGTCAAGCAATGTATTAACTCTTCCGTTAAATACAAATTCTAAATTTAAATCAGTGTCTCTACATAAATCATTTTTCTTCAAAAGAGATTTCCATGTCAGTGGAGTATTTCTAAATAGTTGATTAAGTTTAATTATTTCTTGTTCATTTAGTCCCATCTTTAGAAAATCCCTAGTTGATTTGATTTCACCTTCACCATCAACTATGTGATGTAATTTATATATATTTTTAAGGAATAAACTTTCATCAAAGATACATATGTCCATCTAAACGAATAAACTTGTTGTTTAAAATAATTTCATTTCTTTACCTGTTTCCTTTTTAAGCAAAACATCTTTCATAGCGACCCAGACGTCCAGCATATTCCTAAAAAGCTTGGCAAAGACAGTTACTAATGTTCAATGAAATATTACTAAAAAAAATCAGTAAACCTCCAAACTCACGAGTTTTATATTTAAAAAAACGTTTCCATCCCATCTTCGAATCTCCTGATATTAGTTCTTTGATCCACATAATTTTTGTGTATAAAAATAAATAAATGGAAATCTATCATTTTAAGACCCCCCTTATCATAATTCATATACATAACATTCCTTTTTATTATCCTTCCCATTCCATAAAAAATCAAACATTAAATTCTCAATTTCCTCAAAACCCAAGTGGTACTGGGATAAGTGATGACACATAATTTAATTTTGAAAGTACAAACGTTTTAATTAATTGTATTTTACCCATTAACGTTAAGTCCCTCTGTTTCCACCATTTCAACATCTTTTAATTTTACTTAGAATTTCTTTATATTAGTCCTTTCCCGCACGTCCACATCTAAAGAGAAGGTTATACCAATATTTTAATAGCCTCAACTAATTTACCAAAAGTGGCAACAATATTTTCTTTCGAGAGGGACCTAACAATAATACAAATGTTTTATCTTTATTTATTTTTTAAACCGGAAATTTGTGCAAAATCTCCAAACAACTTTTCATTTATCAATTGATGCAGCATCTCTTACAAAAAGGGTCATATCGTCTGCATAAAGTACCTGTTTTACCTCTACATCACCAAAACTAATTCCATGAATAGCAGAGTCCTTACGTATTGAAAAAGCAAGGATCTCTATACAAAGTATAAATAGGTATGGAAAGAAGAGATCTCCCTGTCTTACCCCTTTTTCAATATTGAAGTACCCTGTAGATATTCCCCCATTAAAGACACAACTCAAAGCCCCTTATATAGTTTATATCCATTTACAAAAAGATGGCCCAAAACCGAAGGAACGCAATGTTTTTTGCAAATATATATGAGACACAGAATCGAAGGCTTTTTCAAAGTCTATTGCCATTAAATATCCAGGAATGTCATTGTGTGTTGTATAGTAAATCATATCATCTATTAACCTTATTGCTTCACCTATATTTCTGCCTTTAATATACCCCACCTGATCTATATAAATATTTCATTTAAGACTTTTTTTATTCTTATAGATAGTGCCTTAGCTAAAATTTTGTAGTCAACATTTAATAATGATATAGGTCTATAATTTTTAGTTAACAAAGGGTCTTTCCCATCTTAGAAAACAAAAATGACCGCTTGTTTTGGGAAGATGAAAGTTCCCCTCTACAAAGAGTTTCATTTAAAGCTTCCACCACTACATCTCCTAATATCGGCCAGAAATAATAAGTAAAACTCCACACTTAGCCCATCGTTCCCTGATGTTTTGTTAAGTTTCATTGTGTTTAAAGCTTCCCAACACTCTCCCTGTGTAACTTTTCCCTCACACAATTCCCATGAAACTGAATCTAGTTTAGGCAAATCCTAAAGAAGACGCTATTATTTAATATAATTATCGTCACACACAGGTTGGGATATAAATTGCATAAAATCTATGTATCTCTTGTATTATTTCGTTTTGATCAAAACTTACTTTTTCTCTATCATCATTTTCCGTATTACTGTCTTTTTTTTGTTTATACTGCATCAACTGTGTAAAATATCTAGGTCCCTTTCCCCATTTTCATAATATGATGCTCTAGATCGAATTTAACCCCTTCATTTACATAATCATAACACCTTTTAAAATCATTTCGTTTACACTCCAACAAATCAATTTTTCATGATCTACCTTATCTAATAAGTCTTTTCTAAGGACAAATATATCTTTTTCTAAATTATTAATTCTCTCTTTCCGTTGCCTTGCCTTTTCTTTAGAATATTTCCGAGTAAAATTACCTATTTTCATTTTCAAAAAATCCCATAAAACTCTTTTACTATTATTTCTTTCTTGAATTCTTCTTTCAGTCTTAAAATTTCTTCTTTCATATTTTTTTATAATCTTCATCGTGCATAAGCTATTATTGAATTTCCAGTAAGATCTTTTAAATTTGAAATCGAACGGTACATTATAAAAATGCAGCTGAACTGCTGAATGGTCCGGTGCTACCGAGGGTATTATATTACATTTTAAAACCATCTCTTCTAACTTTTCAGATATAAACCAATAATCTAATCTACTTTGCATATAGGGATTAACCTGTCTATAAGTAAATTGCTTTTTAAACCATTCCTCTTCCTCCATATATCTATCAATCCATGATCATCTGAAAATTGTCAAAACCAGAATTGAATCTAGAGTGACATTTGTTTTACAACTTCCCATATAGTCCAAATCTTTATCGCGAATCATATTAAAATCTCCACAATAATTATTGGATTATTCCTTCCGTTTATTTCTATTAAATTCTATTGAAATTATTTAAAAAACTAATATTGTTCCAGTTCCTTCCCACGAACAGGAAAATATACATTCGCAATTATTACCCGTAATCCCTGTACAAACACACTCCATAATTATAAACCTACCATCCTCATCCGTTATTACCTTTAAAATTTGAGCATCTAGTTTTGAATCAATTAAAATAATGACCCCTTTACTTTGACATGTTCCATGACTAAAATATACACTTCCACTCCACTGTTGCTTCCAATTATCTTCAATATCCCTTGTACTGTATGTTTCTTGAAAAAAAATGATATCTGTTCGTTTATCTCTACACCATTCAAAAATTTTCTGCCTCTTTGATTTTTCTCGTATTCCTTTCACATTTAATGAAACAAAATTACAGACAATAAGATACATTGCTACCCACCATTTAAAGTAGAAGAAGAAAACAATGACTAGCTGGTCGACTGTTTTATTTTTAACAGGGGACGGCGAGACAAACACTGATACTCCTACTTGGTAATTTTCCATCAACCTTATTTCAAACACACTGGAAGGGTCGCGATATCCATACAAACTAAAAGACACAACTAGAAAAACATACATGTAAATAAAAGACACACACACTACGTAACCCCATTCAAGAGAATAAGGACGTCCAACCAGGGTAAGACAATGGAAATGACGTCATCCTATTGTCTATGACGTAATCTCATTAGAATATGAATGGTGTAGTATTTACATAATGTATGAATATTCATAGATGAACAATAGACTAATTAATAAGAACAATGGTACGATCGAAAAAGTAGTGAGAGGAAGACAATAGGTTCATGAATAAGTACAATGGTACGATCAAAAAGTAGTGGGGTGAAGACAATAGGTTCATGAATAAGCACAATGGTACGATCGAAAAAGTAGTGGGGTGAAGACAATAGGTTCATGAATAAGCACAATGGTACGATCGAAAAAGTAGTGGGGTGAAGACAATAGGCTCATGAACATTCATAGAAAAGAAGAATGTGTGACTACGAATGGACTACCATGGTAACGCATAAACAAACCTCGTCCTGCGTCATGACAACCCATCAACAACTCAGTTGAGTGTTGAATAGAGGAATTAAGAAGACGTTATTGTTTCAGAGTTATATTTGGGATAGTCGAGTAAAAAAGTAAATTGAATAGTTGCCTGAGAACGAGAAAACATAGCAACGGTGTTTTGAAAACAAGAAAAGCACGTGCTTCCGTAAATACTGTTCCAGGATTGGTTTAAACATATATGACGTACATCTAGATCGCAATGCTATTGGTAGAACGGCTCACATGACGGGGCCCACATGACAGTGAATCTGGCAACCCCACACCCGTCATATACCCGGGAATTGTGAAATCCCAGTCATTTTCCGGAACGAGTGCTATGTCCAAGACGTACGTTGTGTGTGGTGTTGCGGCGTTCCTCTACGGTGTTGCGGCGTTCCTCTACGGTGTTGCGGCGTTCCTCTACGGCGTTGCGGCGTTTAGCTACGGAATTGCGGCGTTCAGTTATGGACTTGCGGAATAGAGCAATACCGGTTTAAACCAGTTAACACCAGTTGACAATAAAGACATGAAAGTTTAATTCTCATCTGAAGCTTGAAGAATTAGATGTCAACCGATCAATCCTTCAACACTGTTAAAACCATTACGATAGAGTTATACCGAATAAGACGTTCTTAAGAAAGCATGGATTCCTCAACATTCAGCTGTGACACCTGCGCTGTAAAGTTCACTTTTAAGACCAATTTGATGTGTCATAAACGCACGCATCATGGACAACGTGTGTTATTCGTTTGCGATAATTGTGGCAACGCATTCAGTAGGCTGGATAATCTGAAACGACATCAACGAAACCACCAGGCATACACTAAACCCCCGAGTAGCACCCCGCTACTGAAAAATTTGAATCAGCATTACACCATTCAAGAGGGTACTGTGAAATCCTAATTAGTAACGATGGACGAAAATATTCAGCGCTACGGAATTGCGGCGTTCACCTTCGGAATTGCGGCGTTAAGCTACGGAATTGTGGCGTTCAGTTACGGAATTGCGGCGTTCAGTAGATTTGCGGCGTTCAGCTACGGATTTGCGGAATCGAGCAATACATTATATATGTTCAGTATACTTCAACATCATTTACAAACTTATGCGTCATCGAGTCAACATGAATACTCTTGGACTGTCAAAGCGCTATCATTGTTCTCAGTGTGATAGGACATACAGTCGTAAGTTCGACATGAAGAGGCACGAACAATACGCGCACCCTGACATGAAACGATTGAAGATTCCAGCGAAGATGAAGAGGTGACGGAAGGTGCATCCGATTCGTCGTCTACAAACCAAACAGACACAGACACAAGTAATGAGGAAGATGAGAAGACGGATGATGATTCAGAGAGCGAAGGAGAGGGTCAATCTTCAAATTTAGAGACACCTTCAGAGGAAGAACCTGAAGACAACCTGGTTTATCAAGAATGGTTCGAACAAGCCATGACAGATACTCAGGAGTTGAGGGACGAAAAGTTCCAAAAGTATGTCTCTCAGGGTATGGATGAAGACGATGCTAATGAAAAGGTACACGTGAAAAGCCTATGGGCCGCCAAACGTATTTTCTTCAGTCTCTACTCAAAGTTCTTACATCAGTACTTGTACCTTGAGGATGATGACACCAATCAGGAAATTCTGGCCGATATCAAGGATAAGGTGGAAAATGGTATGAACATCCGGAAAGCAGTGCATAGAGTGTTAGCCAGGCACGGACCAAAATTCGAGGGTATTTTCCAGTATCAGGACGAGGATGAAGATGATGAAGATGATGAAAAAGAGATGGAAGGAACTGACGACAGCGATGTCTAAGGCACCAGGAGGGGCCAGTATAAACTTTTGGAGATAACCGACATGATTTTAAAACTGGAAAAGAATTTTGTTTCAAGATATCACACGTATTGGACTTACTAACCCTAACCCTTGCAGACCCGAGTTTGAGAAAAAAATTAACAAAAACAAACACTATCGCACCTTCTTGATACCATCTTTAAGATGTATGTTTAATTGCTATACGTATTATGTATCAATATTATACGTCAATTCTTACATTACTCTATTTGGTTTGAAAATAATAAACTATGGCTGATACTTAAAATTAATTTCTGTGTTAAATGATGACTTTTCATTTTATTGCGTACTTGTCGATCTTCTTTTATATCGTAAGAATAGTTGTTTTAAAAGTGACCATAAGGATTCTGCATGTTCAGCCATGCACAATCTAAAAAGCGTCAAAATAGGTTTTGGTCATCAAATCAATTCATTTATCTTGTTTCATCTCTACTATATTTAACGTAATGTTGTATGTATGTATGTATGTTAGTAAAAGGCTCCCTCAGTTTTTGTTCTAATTCCACCAAATTGACACACGAGGTTAATACAAACAGTGGCCGGGTTTTAAGCTATATTTGGTTGAAAATGGAACAGTTTAGGCTGAGAACCAGACGTAAAACATGATTTTTGTGGCCTTTCGATTGTGTAAAAACGGGTGAAGTCTGTAGACTACAAGAAATAAAAATGCGCGCAAGCCGCATCAAGGTAAACATAGCGGAATCTCTTTATGACGTAACAATGGTAACTATTGATGTCTATTACTACGCTAAAAAATTCCATAGCCTAGTATGTTTGCCCCATTTATTCCCAATCTGCTGTCAACGCGTATAGCGTCTACAAAAATCTCAACTTAGGAGGCGTCAATATTCGATTCCAAATCAAACCGCAAATTCCAAAACAACAAAAATATATATGCGTACAACGATTTTTGGAAAATTTTGGCATGCGTATGAGTGATTATCATGGGGGGGGGGGAGTGGGGGTGGGGTACACCTTATTGTTCAACCTCTTCCATACCATATTCACCTGGCTTGGCTTAATCAAGTAAAAAAAAAAAAACAACAACAAAACAACTATTGTACTACCATTAATATTGGCCATGTTTGTTAAGATTTGGTAAGTTGCCTCAATAGCCGTACTGGTCCAACAAAAACAACGTTTTCATGACCTCAATGAAACGGCTTAGTTGATCCTTAACGTATACTTAATTAAAATGAATCTGTCGATCAAGTATAATGTACAATGCCTCGTCTTGCAAGAAAACCTTAATGACGTCAAATGATTTAGAAAATGATCCAAATGTATCCCAATGGTCTATAGAAACCCCTTTCATGTCTCATTCGTAAAAACGTTAATCAGAAAAAATAGTGTTTTGCGGAGAAATATGCCTTAACGAATCAGAAAAATGTTTCGAAATCCAATATAAGTCACACTTATCAGAGTAAAATGAAATTTTAATGTGCTACCATAGTAATATTTTCTCTCGACCATTCAGAAAACACTGCTTAGATAACGTCACATGAATTTGAAAATGTTCTTATCAAAAACAAGTCTTAAAACCCTAGACTGCACCCCTAATATGAAGTGCACGATCTTCAATGAAAAATAAGTTTTGACGCAGTTTGAGGTGATTCTGAAGCACGGTGCGTCAATGTCTAGTGGAAAAGTGTATGATGAGAAAGAGGAGCGTGAAAGCTTATGTTAAAGCGGGTATTTAATACCTGTTAACTTAAACAATTCTATACGAAAAACGACAGAATAATAATAATTAAAAAAAATAAAAATAAAAATAAAAATATTCCATACCTACTTTGTGTGAAAACCCTAAAATGCAAATGATGTTGAAAATTGTATTCTGTTTTATCAATAAAGAGTTATAAACACAATTTATACTTCAAGAAATATATCGGAAGATTCGATAACACAAGAGAAATAAAGTCACCATTGGAGCCCCTGTATACATAAATATATACTCTACGTCAGAATAGACATAGTAGAGGCTATGGAATCAACATTGAGGATTTGATCGTCCAGTTTGAGTTAGGATTCTTAAGACATGGTCGGTACAATAGACGGCTATGAATATGGGAGACAGAGAGATGCTGGCTGGAAGATGTATTGACATATCAACTTAGAAAGTCAGGGGTATAGGATGGGTGCTACCCTTGCCATCAAGTCATGAACGATGTAGCGTCTTTTGTTTTCGATCTGTAAACACCAAACAATAGAAGAGGTTTGCCTTGTCCATTAGAACTCTAATTCAGACATTGTCGGTATAATACTGCATCCCAAAAATAGTACAGTTATACCAGATGTTTACTTTTCGACCGAAGCAAGTCAAGTTATTATGGGCTTACATGTAACTGATTGTGATCTCCAATATACCTGCGAATGAATGGGTGATATGCAGGTCCTCAGAATTGGTTTAAAAGTGACCCGTCGTGTTACTAGTCTGTGTGGACTAAAGGCAGTTTCAGCCCTTTGCTAAAGATGATTTCCCTAAATGGTTCGTTCTTTCTTTTCTGTATGGACAGATATTTCATTATTCTAAACGATGGTTTTTATAGATGATAAATTAATTTTATGGAGGATTGACTTTACAAGGTAAGTTGTTTTTCTATTTCCAATTTTCCTGAACGCCGCAATTCCGTAGCTGAACGCAGCAATTCCGTAGATATAGCGAATCTTGGTGTTTATAGTATTCTATTCAACAGATGACAGGATGGTAATGATGATTTAACAATATTTATAATCATACTTTATTAGGGAGCTTCGTATCTTCGAGACACTTAGATGACTAGACGTAGTCTAGATCAAGACGATAAAAACTTATCATTACACCTCCCTTTCTTTGAAAGAGCTTTTCTCGATTTTAGACATTTTTTATCCGAGGTGCCTTTACAAAGTTTCCTTGCTGCTCTGACCATCTGTTAGTGTTCATGTCAAGAAGTCTGACATGCTGACCAATGTTAAGGTCAGGTAGATCATGAGCATGTTGATCATAGCGTTGTTTCTGCTTTGCCTTCTGCCTTTCCTTCCTTTCCTTCAATTGACGAGAATCAATGTTCTGTGGATCAAGAAGGTTATCCATCATGTTCATTTAAACTCGACTATCCTAGATATAACTCTGAAACAATAACGTCTTCTTAATTCCTCTATTCAACACTCTGTTTGTTGATGGGTTGTCCTGACGCAGGACGAGGTTTGTTTATGCGTTACCATGGTAGTCCATTCGTAGTCACACATTCTTCTTTTCTATGAATATTCATGAGCCTATTGTCTTCACCCCACTACTTTTTCGATCGTACCATTGTGCTCATTCATGAACCTATTGTCTTCACCCCACTACTTTTTGATCGTACCATTGTGCTTATTCACGAACCTGTTGTCTTCCCCTCACTACTTTTTCGATCGTACCATTGTTCTTATTCATGAGTCCATTGTTCGTCTATGAATATTCAAACATTATGTAAATACTACACCATTCATATTCTAATGAGATTACGTCATAGACAATAGGATGACGTCATTTCCATTGTCTTACCCTCGTTGGACGTCCTATTTCTCTCATTCAACCCAGACAAAGAACATTTCCAAAACAATGAAAATTTGCAAGACCTACTCAAGCAGCGGCCGCCCACACCCCACCCATCTTCCTAGGCAATGCTCCACCCGACCGCCATAAACACAAAACCCACTGACAATCCAAGGAAACACGCACTTCAGTGGGATCCCGGCGAAAACCACACCCGCTCAGATGTATGAGTCGATACCGATATCCCAAAACACGCGGATCGAAAGCTTAACACCGTCCGCTGAAGAAAAATGGCGTCGACGCAATTCGTTACGAAGTACCAGATTCATTGTTTAAAACTGCTCGAATATATCTGAAGAAGGTCGTAAAAGGGTAGAATCATACCAGTAAATCGATAATCAATCTTTTTTCTTCTTTTTTCAAGCCTCTCATTATGGATATATTTTGATGAAGCAGTAAGTTTACAATTCATATCTCGTGCAGTTTATTGCAAGCAGCAGGAAATGATGCGGTACCTAATTCACTTCAAAGCCATCTCGGTCGGTGCAGCGCGTCGTCTTCAACCCCTGTAATTGCGCACATAGGTTCAGATAAGCAGTGAATGATCATGCCATTTGTTCCTAAAATATAGATTGAGAATTAAGTCACCCCTGTTGATGGTATTTATTCCCTATACGATTTACTACGGAATATCTGACTTTATATTTCAATTTATTCTTTTCAATCAAGTTAGATACGATTTCACGGACCCTTGAAATGTAAGTAGCCATTTTATAAATCAATCTCGTTAAAAAAAAAAAAAAAAAAAAAACAATTTTATAGGTCTTGGACTACCCTCTTTGGTCTAAATATTAATTAATTAAATATTCTGTAAAATAAAGTATTGTTACTCTGCTACTCGAGCCCCTACTGCCCTTATTACTCGACAAACAATCCAAACGTTGGCAAACACCAACACTAATACCGAAAGTGAAATGAAAATTTCAAAGTCCCTAAGGGTTTAGTGTTAGTCAATGGAAATTTGAACTTGAAAATTTAACACCGACTACCGAGCTCGGTTTAGCAGACGACATTTCACTCAAAATGAAACACCAGCAACCGGAAATACGTCAAAATTCAGAGGTCAACACCCAACACCGACTGATTTTATTTCCATTTCACGCTCGGTGTTAGATCAGACTTCTGCTCCAAAATAAACACCAAATTTAACACTGAGCGTGATGCCACATTACACCCCTTACAACAAATTGACCTGTACACGCTATTATGATCAAAATGAAACTGTAAGCTTACTTAATTTAAAAAGAATGGATGTTACCCCCCTCAAGTACTTTTTTTTCCACCATCACATTCTGTGAAATATCAAATTTTACATCAGGGTAACAGAAAAGAAAATGCCGTAATTTTTACCTACCTTGTTGGTTTTCAGCAATTTGCTCAGAAAAATTTCGGCATCAGATGCTCTCACGACGATGGATTTTCGTAAGCAGTTCATATGAACAACATATGCCGCTCACACCAGTCACCGGTCACCGGTCACGACATGATTTGATTCACGTAGCCCATAAGCCTATTACCTGCTAGTCCATATTACCTGCATGTATGATGGGGAGACCATAGTTCGCGCAAATTTCAAAAATTATAAAAATTGCGACATTCAATCAACAATATTTCATGTTTTACTCAAAATCAACGAAAATTATGATTACCAAATAAACGGCAAAATTCTAAACTCCGAATCGCCGAACGAAGAAGTGAACTAGGTCAAAGGGTTTCGACGATATCGCGATTTCAAAATTCTATGTCGATCGAACGATCGCGCATTGTGCTGAAAAAGTCAACAAAACAGTGTGACCTTAATTCCCGCACGAGCGTTTGACAAAGATTTATCTAGAAATTCCATTAGTCTAAGGAAAGGGAATAACAGTAAATGTAAGTCAAATTTCATAGAATAAGATGATATTAATATCATCTCATAATTTTATGATATTAACTCGGAAAATGATGATTTCCAAACCGTTGTCAAAAAACTCGGAATTTTGGCAACGGACAAGCAATTTTTCGATGTTTGGTCAATAATTTCACAATTCAATACACCATACCGTGACGAAAGTTTGGATCCTTAGCAATTTTTGGTCCCTCTTTCTGATGGTGCTATCAGATTTTCACGATATTGATTACTTTTTGAGATATCTGTCGTGCGTGAATTAAGGTTCTGCGCGAATTATGACTATTATGGTTACACCACCATACTAGTACCCTACGTTCTATCATAACATAATATTTTGGATTTCACGTATCAGTACATAGGCCCTACCACCGATAATTGTTTCAGTTACAATTATAAATTCTAGTTATTATTATTATTGTTATTATTATTAGGTAGTATGTAATATACATACCATCTCTTGTTAATGTCAGAATCTTTTCTTTTTTTTTCTCCTCTTTATTTTTTATTCTTCTCTATGACAATTCTTGTAGACACGATAACTCAAAAAATAATGCATCGAAGTATTTCAGCAATGATAGATCATTCTTAAAATCTGGGGGGCATTTCATCAAAGGACTTGTCGGACATTTTATCCGACAAATTTGTTCTCAGCCAATCAGATGCAAGCATTTTAGTAGCTTATAACAGTTTGTCGGATAAAATGTCCGACAAGTTCTTTGATGAAATGCCCCCCAGAGCACTAAAAAAATTTCTAGCTCATTAGCGTAATGTGACGTCATCTAGATGCCATTTTGTAAAATCACATTATCAATCATAACTTCATAACTAATCATCATTGATTACTAGTATTTAGTACACATAAACTTCAAATTGAAGTGCATCTTTTGGGTCATGATGCGCGCGCGTACGCGCACTTATAAAAAAAGATTACGCAGGCGCAAAAATTTAAAATGTTCAAAATCACTTTTTGGCTGAATAAAGGCCTCGTCACACCGAGTCCGGTCCGGGTCACGGCACGGGCCCGTTCCGGTTCAACAATGGGCAAAAACGGTCGAAATGAATCGGCCGTGTACTATTGCAATGAGACTGGTCACAACAAACACGGGCTATGCCGTAATAGCCGGAACGGCAACCGGTACGGTTTTTATGGCATCGCTCTTGGAGCGATTTGAGACGGTTTGCCGTACCGGTCACCGGACCGGACTCGGTGTGACGAGGCCTTAAGGGAGTTTACAGATACAATCTGCCCATGCGCAAGTCTCCGATATCAACTTTCGGGGTCAGGCCACCTGTACATAAAATGCGGCCACCGTACAGTCAACCCATGAGTCAACCAACGAACGGCATATCTGCAAATTTTTATCAGACAAAAATCTAGCTGTATATTTCTTTTTGTCGGTTTTTTGCTTCTCGTTTGCCATGTTGAGTAATATGATGAGACATTTTCATTACTTTAATTAACGTTTTCCTCCCAGAAAGTTGCAAAAACGCCGACTGTTTACTAATGCACACCAGTCCGAATATCGAGATTTCAAGCCCCGTTGGTTTCGGCGAACTTCAATGCCGGTTTGCAGTACGCGAGTTGGTGACTTACCAATTTCGCTTTCAGTTGAGAAAAGAGACTCAAATAAACATGGTATCAAAATAAAGATAGGAATAAGTATACATTGTCTATCTCATCAATAGTCAAGTGCGATTCTTCATCCATATTTTCACAATATGAGCGCAAAAAAGTATGAAAACCCTAATGTAAATCAAAAGGGTATAGACTTCACACGTAAGAATTCCTGCTATAGAGGAGACCATGTACATGTGACCCCTGACCCAGTGACGTCACAGAGCTCCTATCGGTAACTGTAAACTCCCTTATTAGAGTACGTTTCAGGTCATTTTAAGCATTTCAAGAAAAAATGCGAGCGCACGATTTTGCGCGCATTTATGCGCGTCGTAAAAGAATGCAGCTCGATTTTTTGCTCTTAAAGGTAATCTTTATAATATTCACAACAATTTGACACCAGAATCACTATTTTTAGACTATTCATAACGAAATGGGCGTCTGTTCAAATTGGAATTACGCGCGCGGGAATTTTCTCAATTTTGCCAAAATATGCCATTTTGGGACAAAAACATGCCTACACAAAATCCTTAAAAAAGGGTTCAGGATGACAGGCAACCCCCAATTATCCTTTCAGAGTTGGATACACCATCAATTGGAAATACTTTTTTTTTTTTTTTTTTTTTTTTTTTTTAAGTGCCGACCTTATCGTTGGCGTCAAAAATTGTCGCCAAAAGAGTCGTGACTACTCTCAAGTTAAAGAGCATCATGTTCCTAACAAAAAATAATTCGACAGCCTATTTGATAAATTCTTGTCACAGGTTGAAAATTCTCAAAAACCGGTGCGTCAAAATCTAAAAAAGCTCAAAATTACCCCATATTCATACAAAGTATGTTTTAGACCATTTCCAGCCTTTCAAAAATTTCCACGCGTAAGCGCCTGCGCGCGCGTTTTGCGCGCACGCCGTAATTCACGTAAAACTTTCGATTTTTTTTCTTGATTTGCATTTCAGACATTTCTTTTAAGAGTTTCTATCTATTTTGAATCATTTCCAGCCTACTATGAGGACGCACGCACTCATCTAATTTCAAAATCCGCGCGTGCGTCAATGGGGCAAACAACGTAAAAACATAACAAAACATACGTCTGTAAAGTCCTTCATAGCTCGATAGTGAGGTAAAAAAACCCGAGGTTTTCTTTACATTTTGTAAAAGTTTATGACATAGGAAATGTAATCCACCAATAAAATTTAGGGGTCAAGGGGATAGAACATCGCATTATTCTCTTTTTTTTTTTCAATCTAAATTTAGTTTCTATCAATAAAAATTGGTGGATTTTCTTCCACATTTTGATATGATTTTTCATGCTATGGCTGAGAAAATTCCTAAGCAGTTTAATTGTGAAATGTAATTCATGTAAATTTATCACATTACACAGTTCACATAACAGTACATACCACCGATAATTGTACGCATTACAATTATAAACATGTTGTTATCATTATTATTATTGTTACTATTATAAGTGTAGGGGCCTACAACGTCTGTTATTATTATGTTGTTTTTTTTGTTGTTGTTGTTTTGTTTTGTTTTTTTTTTTTTAACCAGTAATTTGCTTTTGATTCTTAATTGCCCCAAATATTTGGCAGGGGTGTATCGTGCAAATGAGTAGCGTAAATATTTCTGCTTTACTGATACACAATTATTTTTCTTGAAGGCAATGATGACGAAAATATGTGTACAACAACCTTCTGGACCATGTGCACCTGCTGCCAGATTTGCTTCCAGATTTTCAACGTACCTTGCTACTGCACTCACTTTGAATGCATCCCTGATATGAGGCCGGTGTGATTCCAGCAATAAACAATGGCGATGTAATTACACGTGTTTACCAGTAGGCCTATAGGAACATCGAGCTCGAATTCAAGATGCTATAACATGATGTTATCTCGTTCGATTATGGACTACATTCTGAGTAAAATTGAGATTGATCTATTGAGAAATTCATGAGTAAGCAAACATTTAAGAGCAATTAATAGTCACTTACAGACCTACAAGGGCTCTTTATAATTTTGAAGTGATTATTTTCTCTTCAATGTGTGCTCACTCAAGCAAGACTACAGACCAATCTCAATTTTTACATTTCAATAATGTAGTTGATAGCTATAATAACACTTTTGCTAACTTATTTTTCTAAAAACCTTTTCTTTAGTAAGATATATCACAGTGTAGTTACATTTTTTTTTTAATTTGATTTAAGTCGCTTTTTGACATTCTCGTCAACAATAAGCTGTGTTTATCCAAGCGTAAAAACATACCACATAATCTGGAATCGATCATAAATTGGTTTTCTTTAGAATTATAATTTTCTAGGTGTATATAGTTGGGTGGTTTTTTTTTACTCATGTGGTATAGTATTTGTGAAATCATGTACAGATATGCATGTTTGTATAAATTTTACGGTTGCATTTGATTTGATCTGATGCTTTTAAAAGTCTCTATTTCAGTTTAAATTTTTATTGCTTGACAAAACAATTCAATTGTGCTTCAACTCCTATCTTAGCATACAACATGCAAATGCGATGATAACGTATATCTATTTGAATTTGTTTGCACACCATTGCTGATGGCCTATAGTTTGAAATATTCATGTATTTTGTGTAGTGAGGTTTAAAAGTTTGTACAGTAAACGTTGCCGTTAATATGTTCTGTATTATAAAGCTAATGTAATCATACACGTACTATTGTAACCACAGATTTTTGTTAATATTGTATAACGCAAAATGATACGAGAAGTGCATTTATGTTGCTATTATAATTACAGACAGGACCGATCAAATAGGACTCGATATTAACTTTGGAAACGAACAAATTTACTTTATTTCACTGTCGTATATATTTAAAAAAAAAATAATAATAAAACTGTTAGACTTGTGTAACCATAATAACCATTCGCTTATATAGCCTATTTATGATATCTGTAAAATTATAAGAATGAAGTGTTTATAATTGTATCTATTCTTGTAAAGTTCTTTAAAAGGTATATAGGTACCGTATCCAAATGTTTTGATATTTTAATTGTAAATTTTCGGTTTCGTTGCTCCAGCAATACATAACTATTTGTATATTCTTAATGTCATGTAAATATGTATAT
>CALNVZ010003277.1:0-45826 GCA_940671915.1 Paracentrotus lividus
AATTCCGAGTCAACTTACCTCAAGCAGGCTCAGACGAGTCAGGCGAATAGATTCCCACGACTATAATACAGTTCAGACACTTATCTAACTTTCTTCTTTTTATAGATCTATCTGGGATCTTTTAAAGGGAAAAATTTTTTTTTCTATGAGTATTCCAGCCTTTTCCCCAGATATCCCAAGCCTGATTTTATATATCCATGGACCATGTCTGTTTCACTTTTCAAGGAAAACTGCCCTCTATGTAAAAAACAACTAACATGGACTATGTAACATTTAAAGACGGTTTTTCATGAAACTATACAATGCGATCCAAACAAAAGATGAATTTTAGGCCTTCTATATAATTCTATCACAAAAAATAATGAACCTAAGTCTAGCCGAATAGCTATGGAAAATGCCACTTGAATATCCTTAATTAGAAAATAAAAAGAAACGGATCAGAACTATTACAAAACAAAGCATGAAACAAACGAAACTACGATTATCACTGTAGAACTAAAGAGTGTAACGCGAATCCCCCATATGATCAATTCTACCGTCACAAATTCACAATTCTCAACTTGAAATGATTGGCGGGAAGCCAATGTACGTCATTGAAAATTTCCTTAATTGTGTATCTCGGTCAAAAGTTGGAACACAGCCGGATAGTGCCAAAACCGGATCAAATCATCTCCCAGAGCGGATCCCATTAAAAAAACCGTTCGAGTACGGCCCGGCCCTGTTTGGTCGTGGACCAGTGTCATTGCAATCGTACTTGGCCGATTCATTTCGACGTTTTGCCCACGTTGAACCGGAACGGGCCCGTGCCGCGGGACCCGTGCCGGCACTCAGACTGTGACGAGGGCCTTAATTTACTAACGAGAAACTAACAGTCCACTTCCATTACAACAAAGTGCTTGGACCAAGACGGATACTCACGTGAAATGAAAATGTCGCTATATACTGAACACATAGACATGTCACATGCTTGAAAATCAGGACTGCGGAGAACAGGGTGGCGGATCCAGGGGCGGGGCACAACGGGTTGGCGCCCCTTAATTTTTGAAAAGTACTAATTGAACGTACATGTTAATTTCAGAGATTCCGGCTGCGCCTACCTAATTTTTCAATTTTTTTTCTTGACTCCCCCCCCCCCCCACCCCCCATGTCAAATCCTTGATCCGCCGCTGCGTCACTTGCCTTGCAATAACGAAATCTTCCTAATATCCATCGCTCGATATAATGGGAGTAGATCTGTACAACAATGATTGCTAAATGAGCTTCGGCCATTGGTGCAAAAAATCTTTATAGTTTTCACGTTGGTGTACCTGAACTCAGGTGAAGCACTTGATCGCCAAAGGCGATTCGGCGATCGGTGCCACCTGCAGATAGGTGTACCCCTGGCATTAAATGAAGTTGGATTTCTACAACTGCCTTGTAATAAACCAAATAATTTGCGTAATCGTTCCTATTCACAAAGAAATTGAAAATTAAAAACTTTACCTCCTTTTTAAAAACTTCTTTTCAGGGCCCAATAAGGATTAATTATCAAACGTGTTACAATTATTGCAGGGGTGGTGGGGAGATAAGAAGAGAGAGAGAGACGAGAAAATGGGGTTGGGAAAAGACATTCCGTATTTCTTTTTATTACATAAATACATGCCTTCAATTCCATTTTGATAATTCATTAAAATTTTGTTTTTATATTTTGGAATTAATGTGTGCATTCTTACATTACTTGCAGTATATCTAAAATCTTCTGCAATGGAGGATGTTGTATGGGATTCATGACAATTAGGAAAACTGAAGCTGAGCTATTATGCCTTCTGCACTCGAGTTTTTTCTCAAAGTAAGATTATTCACATACTTCTTTTCTATCTTGAGTACTATTATAAAAGAGGAAGTCATGAAAAAACAAAATATTTAGACTTCAGGGTAAAAATAGTAAGATTAAAACGAGAACTTACCTGTTTGCAAGTTAATCATTATTTTATAAGTAATTAAGGAGATATTACGTCACATGAGATAGCCGCTAGTAAGGCGCGCGAGATCTTACTTCAATCTTTAGAAGCAGAATTCCAGATCGTGACAGCCTAAACAATGTAAAAGGAGATTAAGCTGAGAACTTTAACCTGTTGATAACCACTCAGGGTGGGAGGGTGGATCGTACATATCTCCCCTTACATTACTTATAAATAATGATTAAACTTCAAAAAGGTAAGTTCTCGTTTAATCTTACATTTTTATGGACGTAATGACGTTTAGATATACGTCACATGAGAGTTTGAAGGCAAGCTTGAAGCAGAGTCTGAACCAAAAAAACGTAGTATTCATTTACATGAAAAATTTACCTGAAGTAATCATGTTTCATCTTCAGTGCTCCAATCACTGCCGATGCAAAAATCTTCTTTTAAGTATACACTTGTCTTTGAGCTTTCCTTTGGCTTGTTATAGTACTTTGGAAAAAGTCTTTCACTCGACCATCCTGCTTGGGGTCAAGAATCCCAGTTGACAGGCAAATTCGCACTGTTAGCAGCTGAAGAAGCTGCAGCCCTTGTGGAGTGGCCTTGTACAAGTCCGTATTTGATTCCAGCTGCAGACATAGTTTGTTTAATCCACCTGAGCATGGTTAAGCATGCAGTGACACTTTGTGCTGCGTTCTGATTAGCTGATGAAAAGGGCACGCCCTGCCCCCGAATTTTTTTCAGTCCTTCAAGATGTACTCCTTAATGGTAGTGAACAATGCACAAGTATCCTGTTCAGGAGCATAAGCTTTAAGTTTCAACACATACAGCTTTCTTCGGTTCGATCTTGGTTAAGTAATTCCCTTAACTGAAAAAGTGATTAACACTGTCTTCATACCATGCTGTCCAGGTTTTAAAGAGATGTAAGGACTGTACACGCTGGGTGACAGTAAGCGATCAGCATACATAGCTTCAGAGTCAGTGTTCTCAGATTAGTGATCTTCTTGGAGAAAGATTCCGAAGGTAGTTAACCACAATAGAAAAACATCCAGATTTCCTTATATCTGGCATTGCGGTTGGGTCTCTTGTTGAAAACACCTCTCAATTAAATTCTAACGACAACCTGGATGATTTTCAACATCATATTTTCATCGTTTTAAAATTCAAGAAAGATGAAAGAGCACTTCTGGCTTGATTCCAATTACACTGTAACCTTATGAACCATCAAAGAAAAGTTCGCTTTAAAAGTCTAAAAACGTATTTAACTTCAGTCTGAACACAACTTTAGGGTTATTCTTGTCCACAGAAATTTTCCATTTTACGAATATAAAACTCCATTACTGCTTCGTTGTAGAGGGCTCCATGAGACCGAGATAAGAGTCATTGTTCTGGTCGCTTAGTCCCTTTCCTTTCATGTATCGGACATAGCCTGCAACATAAAAGATCAAGGCAATGGACTAAGTGATGAGGCTCATGTGAAACTGTGGTTAACCAAAAGTGAGCAAGATTTAGGAATTGAACCATAGCTCTCCAATAGTCATGTTCAATCAGAACCGGGAACCATGGTTGAGAGGGCCAATTGGGGAGACCATCAGTCCCATAGCTTTGTCCTTACGTATTTTCCTGCAAAATTTTGAAATGAGACAAAATGGGGGAAAGGACATTAGAAAAAGAAACTGCCCCAATTCACAGAAAAAGCATCTGATTGGCCTCAGCTCCCGGGTCTGCTGACCATGACATATACCATATCAAGTGTTTGTTAAGTCTTGAAGCAAATAGGGTCAATATCTGGTAATCCAAAACCTATTGGCAATTACTGGCGAACACGTTTGTGATCTAAAATCCACTCTTGCTTCTGTCATTGAATTCGTGAAAGCGTATTCTGCTTTCCACGCATTAGTTTCCCAGGTAAATTGTGAAGCGCAAATCCAAATATTTGTGACTTAATGCACCATTCCCATTATCTTTAGCTGCTCTATTGCAGTTCAACTAGATTTGGTACCTCCCATATTATTTGCATATAACAACTGCTGTGGTATTTATCTAGGCGAAGTAATATGTGAATGTCATGCAAGTGGAGCACAGAGAGGCTTTCAGCCTAACCCAGCTTGCAAGGTCTCAAGATAGTTAATACCACTTAATTTGCCATTTTGAATTTCATCATTACTCCCATCTACCACCAGTAGAGTTGAGTTAGGTCAGTTGCCCCCCCGCCCCCCCACCCCCCAATCCAACTTGCATCAGTTCTCGCAATTAAGGGATGGACTGTCCCTTCCAATGGGAGCAATACTATTCAATGTTGGAGCACGCCACCATTTTGAGATTCCTCTTGCCTATGAGAGCAGGATCAAAATTTTTCTATCAAAATGTCCCTTGTGCACCTCAGTGCCCTTAATCTTATCCTTTTCTAGGGCTCTATAGTGTAGGGGACCATACTAGCAGCAGGAAAGGTAGATACAAGTTTTACCTATCAACCATGGCAACACTCCTAATTAAGGCCGAAGAGGCTGAGAAAGGTCCGAGCATGTTTGAAAATATCCTGGACTTTTTGATATGGGGGTCTAATTACCATGTTCATGGTATCAAGTTCAAACCCAAAAGAAATTGCAATTTAGTTGGTGGGAGTCAAGACTGGACTTATATCTGGGTGAACCAAAAATCCTAATTTCAGTCAGCGTTTAGTAGTGGCACTTGTGGCCTTTTCTGACTTTTCCAGACTAGTCTCCCATGATATAGTATCGTCCAGGTATCTACAACGCATGCCCTTCTTTTCTCAGCTGTTGCGAAAACGGCTTTCAGAATTTTTGGAAAAATTCTTGGTTGCAGCAGACTAAGCCCGTTGGGCAGAACTTTGAACTGCCAAACCGAGTCATTCAAATGAATTTCAAGAATTCCTGTGCTTAGGATGAAATTGGCACTGGAATAATAAGCATCCCTGAGGTCAACTTGCAGTTGAGCAAAAACAGCTAGGAGGTATGCAGCATTGAGTAAAGCAGTGTGAACATTATCCATCAAATGATTGTAGTAAAAATTTGTTTCAGGTCTGAGAGTCTAGGAATGATACGTAACCACCATTCTTTTTGGTTCTGAGAAGATGTTTAGAGATAAATTCTCCCTCTTCTCATGAAAGGTTGGGTTCAGTGACCCCTTTAGCATGTTAAACCTGAATTCATCGTTTCATTCTTTTAAAATCCTTCAACTTGCCACGCCGTAATACCTGGCGGGTGGTTCTTTTTGTGATTGGGAAATTGAAGCAATTCTATCTCATAACCTCGAACTGAATCAAAATAAAAGGGAATCTTGATGTTAATTTACACCACTCATGTAATGTTCCTCTCAGTCGGCCCCGACTGCCTTACAATATTTTCACAATTAGATTTAGGACACAAAGGCAGGAGGTAACAAAAATCTAGAGGAGTCACTTACCTCATTGTTTCTGCTTGGAAGCGTTACTTTCTCTTTGGTTCGACATGTTGCATTTGGCCCTAGTCTGGCTTGCGGAGCATGTTTGACTTTTGTCTGAGGAGTCCAATTTGGCAGTTGTTGCTGATGAGGTTCCCTCTCCTGCCTTGGAGGGTATGGCCTAAAAAAGCCTGTCAGAAGTGCCGCTGTGCGGCTCGAATGGCTTGGGGTAGCAGTTGCTTGGGGCTTTGCCTTTGGCTTTAGAACGAGCCCACCTGCTGCAGAAACTGTGTTGGGCAGGCGAGCCGCATGTCATCGGTAAGGATGGAACTGGTGGGCATGTGGGGTGCGAATGAAACCTTGTTCCTTTGGCCTTTAATGCCGAGGCCTGCTACAGCTTTTGCTGTTCCCTCAAGTCCTTGAACTTGTTTGCTCAAACATCATCTCCAAACAAAAAAATTCTTGTAACTGCGAGTGAAAGGCTTACAGATGGTGCATAATATCTGGGCGTGCAAGACTAGGTTTGATAAACTCCTTTCGGAGGCAATTCATCTCGAATTGGGCATTACAAATAAGCTTTGCCATTGCATCTTGCTTGTGTTTCAAGTTTCATCGACTGCCGGTAATCTAGAGTTTCGCAAGGAAGCTCAGTCCTTTGGACAGTGATCTCTTGAACTCTTGCATTTTTTTAGGGTTCCCCGACTTGATTTGTGGGCCAAAAATTGCCAAAATGGCGGACTTGACCCTTGGGATCATGAACTGACAGTTGTCTGGTAATGCACTACTTTGCAGACCACATCATTGAGCGTTTATGCTCTCTAGTTTGGTTGCCTACTAGAGAAAGTTAAAGCAGACTGTGCAATATCTGATTCTAAGGGGTCCCCAATGTCGGTCGGCGTTATCAAGCTTCGCCGGCGAAATGAAGGGACTGAGATTGATTGGGGCTGATTCAAAGTCTGTGACTCTTGAGGTCTGATTTTGTGCCTGTGGCTGTGCTGGCTGTGGCCATGGGGACCTAAATCTGCATCATAATCAATATTCGACAGAATTCTCAGTGTCACAAGACTTATAGTCAGCAGCAGATCGCAATTTTTGGGCCTAACCTTGTTTTGGCGTCTTATAGTTTTTTTTTTCAACGGATTATGATTGCCTAAAACATCTTATTTCAAGAATCCGATTGCTGACACTTCAGTCAGCATTGAGCATTTTGAGATAGTGATCGTCATACAAAATGGCCGTCCCAAAATTACCCCAATTTCCCTTCTAAAATTGAGAAAATAGATGTTTAACACGTGTGCGACATTTCAAACAAATTAGGGAGGCTAAATGTCTGCATATCTCTTGGACCAATTTCAAATATGTTTTGTTAAGTCACATGGCCATACATTACATGCTAATTTGCATATTGTCCATAGCGCCCTCAATTTTGAAGTACTATGTTTTCATGAAAATATATGTGCTCCCGAAAATGATAGCGTTTCAACACCCACCCCCCCATTTTTTCTCTAAAATTTATAACATAACTAGGTCAAGAAGGGATAAGCCTGCATGAAATATTTTTCAATTAAAAGCAGCGAGGATTGGGTTTAATGGTCCAAAATTGTTCCAATAATTAGGTTTTATTTAGATGGTGTTATATGAATAATAATTCAATGTGAAACAAATCAAAACATGAATTTTGATCTTTCGACACCTTAAATGCAGGTATGAAATTTCTGAGAATTTTGATTACACTATCCTGTTAATGAAATAAAGAACAAAAGCCTCTAAAGGTAATTAATAATAATAATAATCAAATGATAATAACAAATTCTTTATAGCGCCCTTCCAAATAAAATTCGCTTCACAATAAAAAAACCAAAACAAAAAACAACGTAAGAAAGGTGTACTCTTGCTCTCCAAGTTAGTATAAAACAGATCAGAGGAGAAAAATATTCTTCAATTGTTCTTTAAATGTTTTGAACACGTTCGTACATGAACGAATTTCAAGAGGAAGACCATTTCAAATTTTGGACCTGCAAAACTTAATAATGTCACATTTCTTTGGAAATTGATCTTTGGAATTTTCAAAAGAAGGGTGTCTTTCGAGATTTTCGTAAAGAGTGATTTGCCCTGTGTGAGAAATTGAAAACATTTTTGAATGTTATTGAGGAGACAAATTATGAATTTGAGAAAAGCTTTCTGGAAATCCACATTTGACAATATTTGTAAAATCATGCTCGCAAACGTTTGGTGTCATGAGCAAATTAAATCACTTCCTACCCAATCACATTATGTTATCCTTCATACTCCACGTTAATCTTCCTTATTTGAATTATGGACTTGTTGCATGGGTAATGCAGCAACTTCCACATTAATAGACTATTTATATTACAAAAAGAGCGATTCGTGTCTAATTTAATAATGCAGAATTCCGGGCACATACAAAATAACCTGTTTTTGACAAATAAAGTTGTGAAAATAAGGATTTGTATACTTTTCAGCTCGCGACAAGTTAATTACAAGGTTGTCAATAAAACAGTTACCATTGCCTTTTACTTAAAATGTTTGTAAAAAAATGATTCGATTCATAACAGGTACACGACAGGCGAGCTCCTTTCATTTACTTTGAATAGAACATCATAGTCGTTTGACAAAAGGACATGTTTTTACTGGCCAAAGCTATGGAATTCTCTTTATAACAATTGTTATTTCAATACGAATTTTCAAAAGAGTTAAAAAGTTCTTTAGATACATATTTAGTTTAATATTCTATAGCGTGTTACATATTTTTTAATTATTTTTTCTCTGTTTATATATTACCATGTTTAGGTTTGATCTGTTGTAAATACTCAATCAACAATGTTTGTTTTTTTTATTTTTCTGGTGTATGTTAAGTAATAATCATAAAAATATTGTGTAATTTTAAAAGGGCCTCACTCTACAAAGCCCTGCTTTATAGTCGTCTCCTTCTCTTTCATTTCACATTGCTATAGTTTTTGCAATATTTATATGTGAGTAAATATGTAAATTTGCAATATTCATTTGTAAATACGAAAAAAAAAGAAATTGAAAGAGGAATAAACAAATAAATAAATAAATAAATAAATAAAAAACAATCAATGCTACTTTAAACAAAATTACAGGTAACCAGGCGCAAATTCTCTTAGTAGAGGTTGTGGGCATGACAAATTTGCTTGCTTAATAAATACATGCGGGCGGCACGGTTTTGAATGCGCTGAAGCCTTTTAATATCAGAGACATTGATATTCACCAACAAAGAATTTTGCATAATCTAATCAGACTTTTCAGATGATTTTTTTTTTTTACATTTTTCAGGGGAAGAAAGCTCAGTTGGGAAACATTTTATTATGGTTTTTGATCAACATAAAAAAATTATGCTTAATTTTACATTCTTAGCTTTATAAATGACTTTTTCTATTTAGAAAACTTTTAACTTTTTGATAATGCACTGCACCCTCTGGATTCTTGAGCGTCACTAAATTATATTACACTATTATTACACCAGAATCCAGTGTCGGACATAGACTTGCTTTTGGGAAGGTTAAAACCTTCCAAGGTCTTCAAGGGTACATGGTAAAATTAGGTTGGGGGCATAACAACAGGTGTGTCCAGGTCTGCTCTTCCCTAAACTCACAGTATGTCCGTCCTCGTTTGTATACCCACTTTACCAAAAAGAACCTTACAGCGTCCCCTGTACCCCATGTGCGAGATGGTTCAGGCCAAGATCACGTTGGCTATTATGACCGGCGAAGGGATTCCTTTGCACTTATGAAAAGCCTATGGTGCATTGTTAGCGATGGTTTGGTCCAACAGGGTCACCTAAGTTTGTGGCAGACGCTATCAAGGAAATACTGGTAGAATGGAGAATACTATTTCTTGAACTCAGTTTTTTTGTTGGTAGGATTGTGCGATTGGGATGGAGACCCCTCCTGTTTTTCTTCCAAGGAATGTTCCTGTGAGGCAATGCAGGAGATCGTCAACATACCAAGAAACTGTATTTGGAGGTGTATTGGATGTTGGTCATTGATACACACTTGAAGAAAGCAAGAGAGGGCAATGACAATCCCTTCTGGGAGAACAATTTTCATTCTTGCCGCCATTCTGCTGTCGCTGGCCGGTCAAGGCTTGTTTTTGTCACCAATTCGTTGGTAAGTTACAAACAACTTAATAAACACTTGGTGGATTCATTCTTTGCCTAATGCGTTTAGCAGGGTTTGATTAGTACAGCACCCAAGAACATATTAGCCCGTCGCTCTTAAGTCCGTTCTTAACTTTTAAGGACGGAATTCGGTGAAACCAGGTAGAACCGTCTATTTGATAACAGGTTCAGGGAGTTTAGCTTTGTGTCAGCGTCACATCGTTCTGCCATCTCAAAAGATTACGGGTGAGATAATCCTATGGTTACAGTGTCATAGGCTGCTGGGAGGTCAACAACAAAGCTATTCCGGTAATTAAGCTCTTCCTCAAACCCATCCTCGATGTGCTTCTTGTGAGGTTCAGGGTTGGCTTAGTACAGGATTTTCCCTGGCCGGAAACCTGTCTTTTAGATGTTCCAGGAATTGAGGAGGGTCATCATCAGATGGGGACAAATTGCGATTATAGCAAGTAACTGAGTCTTTCAAATTAATTCATGTACATATGACATAGTAGAGAGATGGGGCATAGCTCTTAGGTATCGGCTGGGATCTTTTGCCCGTTTAAGCAGGGACAACGACTCTTTTGATTTCCTCCATAGCTTGCGGGAATTGTATTGGTACTCAGCAATTCAGCATTGTCAAGGCGGCCCACTGAAGCGCAACAGGTGCCAAGGTGATGATCTGTTCGCAGAGGATGTCATCAAGGCCTGCAGCATTGTTTCTTCATGACTCTTTGATACCATCACACAGGTTGTCTACTGAAAGGTCTTGTCAGGTCGGAGGGCTCTTGGAAAGCATTTCTTCAAGCATCTGGGGAACCTTCGCTCTCCTGGAACCATTATCAGGGTTTCCCTGGACTTGGTACAAAGGAGCTTGGTGGGCAACTTGGTCAGCAGTGACTTGTGTCTTGGTTGGTTTTTGTGTAGTTCATTTCCCAAATTTTTTTTCCAGGGCTCTCCTACTTGGCTGTTTGACTAGATCAAATTCTTGCCATTTTAATTCTCTGTTCGACTTTCCTAATGCACTGTATAGGTTTTCACCACATTCCCACTGCCGTCAACACTAAAGGGTCACTCTTTCAAGCGTTTTACATACTTCAATAGTTAAAGCACCTTGGAGTCATCAGACAAGCCTGGTGTTATAGCTTGTGCTGTAGCTTCGTGGGATGCTTTGTTCTTGAGGACTTCTTGATCATTCTCTACAAGGGTGTCATAGTTACATAGAATGGACGGAAGGTCTTAAATGTTAATCATCCAGGATCTAATGCAACTGTTCCCACTTTGCCTTCTTTAAGTGGAAACGGCAGCGAAGAACACGTGTGAGGTTGATAGCAGCGTTCACTCTATATAGGCCCAATCGGTTGATGCTGGTGTGTTGGCGGGATTAGAGTGGTCTCACATTGGTTTCCGGCAATGTTGAACACCGTCAGGGGTTCTATCCGCGTCTCCATCGTTCTCTGCAGGAAGGAAGAGGGAAGCTTTGATCCATGAATGAGTACCATGTGACTTTGCAATCTGCCCAGTTTCGACGAGTTTGCCGTCTCACATTGGTTTCTCTATATTCCCATTGTTAACATGATGGCTCTTGAAGTCTTCAATAGCCACCATTTGATGTGTTCTTCCAGATTACTTCATAGGAGGTTAAAAGTCTGAGTTGGGAGCGTTTATAGGCCAGAGTTACAGAGAGATTGAATTTGGCTGCGTTTATGGCAACACAATCTGCCCACTAAATTGGCAAGAAAATGAGACCATTCATTTGAGTAGCACACCACATTTTGTTTAATTTAAAAATAGAAGGGCGCTATAAACAAATATACAAATTATCTTGACATTATGTCCTGCGATATAATAAAAACAATATTAGTAAAGTTCCCAGAGAGGACATTCAGACATTAATAAGCTGACTAAAAGGTAGTTTTACACATTTAGAGGAAAATTCTGTATTTTGGCGGCCATTTTTGTTATGACGTCAACATATCTAAAAATTGCTCAATGCTGACAGAGTGTCATCCAATCGGTTTCTTCATATTTGAAGTTTAGGCAATCATAATCCTTGAAAAAAAAACTAATAAGACGCCAAAACAAGCGTACATCGAGGTTGGCGGCTAGACTAACTCCTATAATCCATAGTTAGGCATATCAACAATCTCCAAGTCCAAGATTAGACTCACCCGTGCAGGTGAAAATTTCGCCAGGCCCTGCATCCCTCTGCAGCCCCGCCACTGTGGGCGAAATGCCCGACGTCGTCGCTGTGCGTTGATGCCCCGCCACGGGGAGTCGCGAAAAATTGATTGAAACATCTGACGCTTGAATTTCAGCAATCTGGATAACAAGTTTTTTCGAGAGTTTTCAAACTCTTTGTCTAGATTTTGAGACAAATAAGAGAAGCCTTGCCTTTGGCGGTTTAGTTTTGCTAGATTTAGGTTGTTCAAGATTGGCAGATTGCGAGTTCTTATTAGTACTCGCGCTGCTTTCCAGCTTTGCTGGTCTCCAGGCAGCACCGGGGACGATCACCGGCCTTCCCCGCTAGCGGGGTAGGCGGGGAAGAAGCTTTGCCTTTAAGCTAAGATTGTGTGCCTTTGGCACTTCACCATGAATTTTCGAACACACCGTTTCGTTTCCGACATTATGCCGAAAAACACTGGAGTGAAAAACCTTAAGAGGATGGTTTTAAAGAAGTGATGTACACGATGAATTTAGTCGTTCAAAAAACACCAAAAAAAAAAAAAAACGCAAAAGTCGTCGAAGAAAACGAAGAAAGAGAAGCAAAAAAAGCTTCCGCCTTAAAATTTATATCTTCATTCAAAAATGGCGCTACTAACGAATTGAAGCAAGATTCTCGCGCGCTTACTAGCGGGCTCTCTCATGTGACGTAATATCTAAGTCATTACGTTCATAAATGCTTCTACCCAGTAGTATTTCCCAAATGTTATTTTACATGTACTTTTAAGTGTGCAATTGAATCCAAGAAAGGTTCAACCAGTCCACTCCCGTTATAATGAGGTGCTCAGCACCAAACCAATTACCTTCTTAAAATGAAATCTTGTTATTAAAAAAAATAGGCACAAAGACACATGTTTACATTTTTGGAATTGGGGCCGGGTGAATTGCCTCGTCATAATAAAATCTTGTTGTATCCGTACTCATTATAAAGGGAGTGGACTGTATTTTTTAAAATGTATCATAGTACAAAATGAATCTGTTAAAAATATATAGCTCTTATTACAATAATAATTCCATAAATGTGAAGGAAAAACAATCTGCAAATGAGATCAATATTCACAATGTGGATAAAAGTAATTGTGTATTTTTGGCTCAAAACTACCTTCTGAGAAAGCACTTAAACTTGTATGGAGTGTTCTGACATCCAGCATGAATATTGTGTACTATGTAGTCTACACATCAACAGTCTTTGATTTTTTTTTTTTATATAGTATACATGTACATGTGCAGATTCAAGATGGAAATTGCCAACTGTTGTTTCTTCTTCTCCTTCAATTTACAGTGCTGGGACCCAGTGGTCTCTGTCCCCATGACTGGCCATGCAGATGGAAGTGGTGGTGCTCTACTGTAGAGATGACCCTAAAAAACAAAAACTATGATACACAGCACTAAGAAATATTGATTAATTTTAATAAATGGCACTTACAGTAGTTATACTGAGTACCTGTATTCTTCATTAGTGTCAATGGATCTACTTTTACGGTAGTGCTACCGCAAGCTCAGGGGGTTGCGGTGGCTTATGCTAAAGTGTAGCGTTGTGGCGCGGCGCGGCGCGCTGAAAAGTGGAAATAATCGACGAAAAAAAAATAAGGTTTCTTTAAAGCGTCCTACGAAAAAAGGAAAAGATTCTGGATCGATTTTTGTGAAATTTTTGGAAATGATTATCATTTTTCGGACTCGAGACTTTTTAGGCTTAGCCCTTGTGTGGGGTAAGGTGTGCATGTGTGTGTGTATGACTGGATCACGTAACAGATGCCGAAGTATTGCGTGCATATTCGGATAAGAAACGATTGATACTGGTGTTTGTGTGATGTCAAAAATTGTATCGAGATGACTAATAGTTCCAAAACGATTGAAAAGTCGGTCGATCCTGATTTACGGCTAATCGCAGCGCTATGACATCAGCAGCAATCAGAAATCGCGATGGGCTAGTCCTGGCTCCACTCCTGGTCCTGGTCCACGTTCACATTGTTTAAATTTGCGCAATTTCAATGAAATTATCATGAAAGTATAAGGCAGTATAAGCCTATGGTAATAACGGTCAAGGCTCTTCGTATATGTCAAAATAAGAAAATTTCTAAACTTTTCTACCATTATTTTTGCTAGTAAATTTACAACACTTTGTTTTGGGTCCCAGATTCGAGTCCCAGCCATGGCATTAAATTTCTTTTCCGCCCAAGAAAATTCATCCATATTGTGCTGCCACTCGATCCAGGTACAGGTGAAGGTAAACTACTGAATTGTTTAGACATCCTTAAATTGGCAACATATTATCAATACCATACTCGATTTCCGCGTTAATTGCTTTTTTAAAACTTTTGACACCATTATCGACAATTGAGCCAATTTGATAAAATAATTGAAATGATATGTAGAAGTAGAAAGGAAAATTCTAAATGCTGCCAAATTATGAGGAGAGAATATAAGTTTGATCTAAAACAAGTCCTGTCCCGAATGAGCCAATTGCCAAGGAATAAGGGAATTACCTGGGTGCTTAATTTGTTTCACGAAATTCCCAAAACATTCACAAACATGCAGTTCACCACACACACACACACCACACACACATACCACACAAACACCCACAAACACACACAAACACCCCGCACACACACACACCACACACATGACACACGACGCCACACCATACAATAGCGTGCCAAACAATTCTGAATCTTTCTCTTTTTTTTAGGAACGCCTTTAAAGACCACCTTATTTTTATTTCGTCGATTATTTCCACTTTTTAACGCGCCGCGCCGCGCCACAACGCGACACTTTAGCATAAGCCGTTGCGGTAACGTTATCGCTGAAGTTGATAGATTTACCGCTGAACTGTATAGAGATACCGCTCAGGTGCAGCGGTAAGTTTTTATGCAATGGATAGTTACCGTTGATCTTAAAGTTACCGCTACTTTTGAGACTTACCGCTGAAATGGGCACTTACCGCTACAGTAAGTGCTTTATGCAACGGGGTGCTGATCTAGTTGATATTATTAGGTGGTATGTTATAAACATACCACCTCTTGTTATTGTCAGAATCTTCTTTCTCTTCTTTATTTCTTATTCTTCTGTACAATTCTTGTAGACACGATAACTAAAAAAATAAAGCATTTAAGTATTTCAAATTTTCAGCAATGATAGATCATTGTTAAGTCTGAGCATTAAAAACATTTCTAGCTCATTAGCATAATGTGACGTCATCTAGACGGCATTTTGTAAAATCACATTATCAATCATAACTTCGTAACTAATAATCATTGATTAAAAATATTTAGTACACATAAACTTCAAATTCAAGCGCTTCTTTTAGGTCACGATGCGCGCGCGTAATTACGTGCATTAAGGAATTACGCGCGCGCAAAAATTAAAAATGTTGAAAATACCCTTTTGGCCAATTTAGAGTACGTTTCAGGTCATTTTAAGCATTTCAAGAAAAAATGCGCGCGCACGATTTTGCGCGCATTTTTGCGCGTCGGGGAAGAATGCAGCTTGAGATCATCGATTTTTTGCTCTTAAAGTAATTTTGATAATATTCACAACAATTTGACACTATAATCACTAAACTACGCGCACGCGAATTTTGTCAATTTTGCCGAAATATCCCATTTTTGGCCAAAAACATGCCTACACAAAATCCTGAATAATTCTTCAGGATCAACGGCAACCCCCAATTATCTTTTCAGAGTTGGATAGAGTATGAGTTGTAGATGCGACGTCATACCTCATTTCTTACTTAACGTCATTGCAACGTTATCTTAATGGCTTCTAAACTCTAAATTTTGATTTGCGTTTCAAAATTACCGATTTCAGTTAAATGACGCATTATCTTGATACAAAGAGGAGTGTTCCTCAGTAAATATGTGCCGTTTCTCCTTCAAATTTTCAGTATGTTGTAGCTGAGACAATTCCCTACAACATTGGCGAATTTAATTTGGTTTTACCCGCGGCATTGCCATATAAATTGGCTCTTAAAGAAGGCATGTCATTTCATCACATTTGAAGTGTACGTGTATTTTGCATTGGACAGCCGTCTCATTGGGTGGTATGTATGTATATGTACATACCACTTCTTGTTATTGTCCGAATCTCTTTTTTTTTTTTCTTTTTTTTCTTTTTCTGTACAATTCTTGTAGACACGATAACTCCAGAAATAATGCATTAAAGTATTTCAAATTTTTAGCAATGATAGATCATTGTAAAATCTGAGCATTAAAAAAATTTCTAGCTCATTAGCATAATGTGACGTCATCTAGACGCCATTTTGTAAAATCACATTATCAATCATAACTTCATAACTAATAATCATTGATTAAAAATATTTAGTACACATAAACTTCAAATTGAAGCGAATTGTTTAGGTCACGATGCGCGTGCGTAATTACGCGCATGAAGGAATTACGCGCGCGCAAAAATTAAAAATGTTGAATATACCCTTTTGGCCAATTAAGAGTACGTTTCAAGTCATTTTAAGCATTTCAAGAAAAAAATGCGCGCTCACGATTTTGCGCGCATTTTTACGCGTCAGGGAAGAATGCAGCTTGAGATCATCGATTTTTTGCTCTTAAAGTAATCTTGATAATTTTCACAACAATTTGACACTACAATCACTAATTTTAGACTATTTATAACGAAATGATCGTCTGTTCAAGTTGGAACTACGCGCACGCGAATTTTGTCAATTTTGCCAAAATATCCAATTTTGGGCCAAAAACATGCCTACACAAAATCCTGAATAATTCTTCAGGATCAACGGCAACCCCCAATTATCTTTACAGAGTTGGATACACCATCAATTGCAAATGCCATTTTTTTTTTTTTTTTTTTTTTTTTTTAATCGTTAGCGTCAAAAATTGTGGCCAAATGAATCGTGGCTGGTCTCAAATTGAAGAGCGTCATTTTCCTAACAAAAAATAATTCGACAGCCTATTTGATAAAAGCTTTTAACGAGATGAAAATTTTCAAAAACCGGTGTGTCAAAATCTAAAAATGCTCAAAATCACCCCATATTCATACAAAGTATGTTTCAGGTCATTTTAACCCGTTGAGAGCGGGAACCGGGTATACCCGGGTCCCGTCTATCACACTCATGGACGGGAACCGGGTATACTCGGTTCCCTAATGACCACAGCTTTATCACCAAATACCCCCTAAAATTCACCTTTTGTACTACTTTGGTTGAATTTTTGCTGTATGCAGTAGTTAATTTATGAAATGAGCGACATGTTCTAGTGAAAAACATGTCACATCTATTTGATATATTTAATGAATAAGCTTTTTAAATAGATTTATTTCTCAGGCACTCAGGAAGAATTGCGTCAACCACTGTATATAAGTGACCATCAGCGATTTTTAGCATTTTTGGTTTCGCTGATCCTCCTTTGTATTACTTTTATTGTTAGCCCATGACAATTCAATGGGTCAGCGCAAGATGTGAGCGATTTTCCAGCATGGGCGCGCACACACAAAAGCCCGGATGTATCTGGAGTTATAAAGAAGTATCGATCGGTGGCTGTGATTAGCCAGCGCTTCCAGTGGCTTAGCTGAGAAGAAAACTATTCTTTAAATTCTTTAAAACTAATCTAAATGACTAACAATATTTAACCCCCAATTAGTACCTCAAAAGAAGAGGATATACGGCTTAGTTTAAAGTTTGTAAGAAATGAAAAGAAAAGAGTTAAGAGAGAGTGTGTTCAAGTCGGCAACCAAAGGACTGGAATTCATTTTTGTTTCTTTTGTATTAAAACACATAGGTTCATCTTAGGCCATGGTATAAGAAAATTCCATATATTCAATAAGATATCTTTAAATAGGGATAAAACTAAAAAAGCAACTCTTTGTTTACCTTATTCTAAACTCATTAAGGTGTAAAAACATTTTCTTTCAGGCAAAGACAAGAAACTCAGTTTACAAACCGGAGGAATGCTTTTCTTCTTTACAATATTATTTTATTGTCTATGTAGTAATATCGAGTTTGACAAGAGAATGTAGAATATTCAATCATGTAGTGATAAGGGGCAATTGAGAACTAAGAACACCTAAAACATTATAGGAAAAAATATATATAATATATATTTAAAAAAAAAAAAAAAAAAAAGCTTCACTTCTAAGATCCATTACCAGCGTGCGACCATGCTACGCCTGAGCGATTTAACCAGAGCCTGCACGTGCGGACAGAGTCGTCCCTTTTTTAATCTCGTCTCGGGGTAATAAGGCCAAACAATTTCGTCGTCAACGGGTAAAGAATTTCGAAAATTTCCGCGCGTAAGCGCCCGTGCGCGCGTTTTGCACGCACTTTGTAAATCGCGTGAAATTCCGGGTTTTTTTCTTGATTGGCAATTTAGACAATTCTCTTAGGAGTTTCTATATATTTTAAATCGATTCCTGCCGACCATACGGACGCACGCGCTTATCAAATTTCAATTTCCGCGCGTGCGTCAATGGGGCAAATAACATAAAAACATAACAAAACATACGTCTTTAGAATCCTCCAAAGCTCGTCCGAAAGGTCGAAACCCTATTTATTTTTTCATATGTTTTGAAAGTTTATGACATAGTAAATATAATCCACTTATAAAATGTGGGGTTATGCAAACCCAAAATTTCATTTTTTTTTTTTTTTTTTTTTTTTTTTTTTTTTTTTTTTTTTTTTTTTTTTTTTTTTTTTTTTTTTTTTTCAATCCAAATTTTAATCCAAATTTAGTTATTATCAGGATAAATATTGGTTGATTTTCTCCCAAATGCTTTTCATGTTAAGGCTGAGACAGTTCTCAAACAGTCGAATTGTAAAAGGTAATTAAATGTAAAATTCATCACATTACACAATTCATTTTCTTCTTTTTCAAAAAGTTTATTTCACTTTCTATTTCCGTTTCATTTTTGTTCTCTCTCTCCTGTAGCCAATTGCTGCATACTTTTTTGCATTACACATCAGTACATACCACCAATAACTGTACGCATTACAATTATAAAGCTCTAGTTAATATTCTTATCACTGATTGGTCAAAACTATTATCATGTGATACGGTGAAGCTCCATCTATCATTGTCTCTGCGTTTTGGACAGGGGCGGCAGAACCGGGGGGCACAGTGCCCCCCACACTATTTCATGCACCCTAAAATTGCCCCTTTTCAATACTAAAAAGTGCCCCTTTTTCTTACCTTAAAAGGTCCTTTTTATACTTAAAAAGGCCTTTTAAAACTACTTAAAAGGGGCACTTTCAATGCTAAGAAGAGCCCCTTTTTACTGCATAGTCTTTTAAAACCCAACATTTTCCCGCTCAGCTCGGTCGCCATACGACCTCGCATTTAAGAAATAACAAGCAGTATGTATTAAAAGTACCCCTTATCTTACCTATAAAAGGGCTCCTTTTTATACTTAAAAAAGACTTTTTAAACTTCTTAAAAAGCACACTTCCAGTGCTAAGATGTGCTACTTTTTACTTCATAGAATGTCTTTTCCATGACGAACTGAGTTGAGATCAATTTGTCATGCAAGAGATTTATTTATCAGGATGCTCAATTGAAGCACACACATTCTGACAAATTAAATTTCTTGCATTACAAATTAATTTTCTTGCAATACAAATTAATTTTCTTGCATTACAAATTATTTTTTGACATTATTATTATTATTATTATTATTATTTATTCGGCAAAGAAAATTACAAAGAACAATACATTTCAGTATAAACAATACAAAATAAGAAATATCAACCATTGGAACGCCAGGGACAGAAAAGGTTAACTTAATTACTGTGGCATAAAGCCTCCTGTCCCAATTCCATTACAAGTTATCAAATTAATTGGTCAAATGAGACCACTTTTCATGACAAATTAATATTTGTCAAATGACGAATTCCTCTCATGACAAATTAATACATTGATTTGTCATTTTGACGAAATTAGTATCTGACAAATTTGTCAAAATTAGGTCTGGTTACAGGCCTTCAAGCGCTCCTACTTTTCCTACCTTTTCACTACTTTTTTGTCAACCTCCTACTTATCCTACTTTTCCTACTTTTTAACTACGTTTATGAAAGAGTGAGAAAACAAAATTGTAGACTTAGCCATAGGTTCGATATGAGACCAAAAATCCTGTCACTTGTTTTATTATTAGAATTAATGAATTTTGGATATGTTTCACTGAAAAGATAACTTTGTCAATTGACAAATATAAATTTGTCATTAATGTGGTTTAATTTAACAAATTAATAAATTTGTCATGCCAAAGATTTGTCATTATAGATTTGTCATGCACCATAGCATGACGAATTTTAATTTGTCATGAAAAGTGGTCTAATTTGACAAACCTTTTTCAAAGTTTGTCATTGCAACATTTTAATTCCTCATTCTCATTTTTCAATTTGTTTTTTTCATTCATCAATTTGTACTGCATTTTGACGTTAATTTGTCATGTAACAGTCAGAAAACACACCTGTAATAAACAAACAATACAGATAGTTAATATTTTTGTCAGTTTTAATAGAACCTCGAAATTCCTGAGGAAACAAATTCAAAATACATCAAATCCAGTCAACACTTGCCAGCTCAAGCCTTGCCTCGCAGCTAAATCACGGCGACCGGCGAGTGATTCGAAGACGCTGATTATGTGCGGGGTTTCCCAAACTGTCTTCAGGAGCTAAATTTGTCATGCATTTTGCGTCAACAAATTGATTTGTTTTTCAGCAAATAATTTGTATTATAATTCGTTATGGCCGACTTAAAATCGTCATTTCTACATTGACTGCGAAGAGGATTTGTCAATTAAGGGTGCGAAGAGTCGTCACGCAAATAAATCAGTCATGCGCAAGTTTGTTTTTGTCAACACCAGTTGAAACTTTGTAATAGTGCTCGATCAATTTGTTATGTATACTACCATGAGTTTGTCATTTCACAGTTATATCGCAAAACAAATTATTTTACCCCGATTGACGAATTAATCTGGCCTTGTGACAAAGTTATCTTTTCAGTGTTGGGTCTGCTCATTTAAGGTGGCGTCACACTTTCCCGATGTTTAGGTGCGATGGTTGTACGAAGAGGTCATTTTTAGGGTTCGGGCAAATTTTAGAAGGTTTCACGATGGCACTATGAATCACACGCGAAGGTAATATGAAGTTTACCCGAAGGACACACGAATGTCAACCGACGTCGTTTGGGCATCGCCAGCGCGAATCCAAGATTGCCGAATTGAATATATTTTGTGGGGCTAATTGTCTTGGGACAATAGAAACTTTATTATGTTTGCGCATGGGCTAATACGTTTTATTGAAGAAAGCGTCACGTGACCTTATTGTATAAAAATCTTCACCAGATGCAGACCGCGGGGAATTCAATAGCTGATCATACACTGTCGTCATAAAGATGGAATATTATTATTTTTTTTTATTTATTTATTTATTTATTTTGCCGCTATAGCGACATGATTTTGCTCCGGCTTTAATTTCTTGAATATCTTTGTCCCTATATTTTTAACATTCTCCAAACCCTTCACGAAGATTTTTTTTCCTAAAAAAGTTTTGTCAACCCCCATGATGCTCATTTTTGGTCATTTTTTTTTTTTTTTTTTTTTTTTTTTTTTTTTTTTCTCATTTTGGGACCCCTTTTTGGTTTATGTTTTGCTGATATTTTACTATAAAATTTAGGGAACATAGAAATTTTCATGGTGTAAAAATGGTTAAAATCAATGTTGAACCCCAAACAAAATAAACTTTGACCCCTCCCCTAGACAAACGAGTCAAGCCTGTAACCATATAATTAGATTTAACTTATTAAGAACAATAACAAATCTACACCTCAGACGTGTTTACTTGGAGAAGGACTGAGGGTGCCTTGGTGGGTCGCGTAAACAAAAAGGGGCCCCAAAATAAAAAATAAAATGACGAAAATGGCCATCTTCTGGGGGTTGCAAACTATTTGGAGGAAAAGTCCCTGAAAAGTATTGAGGGAACGTCCAAGATATAGCCGGGACCCCGAAAGAGTGAAAGCGGTGACCAACATATTCAAGAATTAGAAATTCAAGCCGGAGCAACATAGCATCGTTGGAGCCAGAAGAAAATATTCCACCTTTATGACGAACAGTGTAATTCATCGAGAGCAAAACACACTGTACTGTAGAGCTATATTTGTATTGTCTTTGACTCAAATTGGTATTAAACATCCCCCCCCCCCACAAGGTAGGGAGAGGCAGGGGGAAGAAGACAGCTGGTAAACACAGAATTGAGAAAAGAAGACTCTAATAACATACAGCAACCAGAGACAGTTTCAGATTGATCGGAAACAGTTCCAGTGAAAACCAGGGGTTGGGGGGGGGGGAGCAACAACACAGATATTGTACATTAATTTTGTTGTGTTTAGAATGTCACCCAATTTACTTAGTTTTCTTTTTCAGAGAAAATAAAATTTGACAATTGTGTGTCAAAATCAATTTTGTCAATATTACTTTGGACAGATTAGAGAAAATATGTGAAAAAAAAAATGTTTATTTTAGAACTTGACTTTAACTTAAATCATGGTATAAAGAGAACGAATTGCAATGATATTAATGATGATGATGGCGGAGGCGAAGGTGGTGCTGTTCACCACCCTTACAATTATCCTCGTCATCTTTATTATCATCGTGCATATTCACAACCACCACCTGCATCATCATCGCCATCATCATCATCATCATCATCACCAGCAAATCTACCAACCCCTACCAACTTATTACTAATCCCCATCCTCCACTAGGATTAAAAAAATATATTATCTTCTTCACCGCCATCACCAACCATATCTCACAACTGCCATCACTATCATGACCATCACCTTCGTCAGTATCATGATGAATATGATTGTCATAATCATGTTTTTATTATCAAGTTAACGTTAAAGTTTCAAAGATGGATGAAATGAAGCCTTTTCTGGGGAGAAAATTATTTTGCCTTCAGCTTCGATAGAAAGGATTTTGAAATTACAAATTTCCATTTCATTTTCATTACAGGTCTCGAAAGAAATGAGATTGGAAAGATGACACTTTAAAAATCAAACAATATACAATGATATAGATGGCCAGGGCAAGGAATACAGAGCGGAACACTAAATTCTTCTTTCATTCCACAAGACAATTCTGTGTCATCATACTATGCTACGATGTCTACATGATAGCATTGAGAAGGCGTCACGACGTCGTGTTGCCTTCAACAGATCATCGGGCGGGTTCGCCTTTCCCTCGCATTGCCTTCGCATTGCCTGCTGCGATGCTCAAACGAAGTGAACCTTCGCAACTCCATCGGGATTTTTTTTTTTTTTTGGCTGCCAAAGATTTTGCCGATGCATCGGAAGTTGCTGCCGAAGCCTTAAAAAACTCCACCGATGGTCATGGTGGTTATAAGATTGCTAATTATACAGGCTGTATCAAATAAAATGGTAAAGTTCGAAAACATTTTGTTTAATTATAAAAATTCATCACAATCTAATAGTATTCAATATTCCTATAAAGGGGGAACATCAGACATTCTTTAGCATTTACTATTTAAAAAAAAATCTCATTTGGTGTTGAAGATCTTGAGATATGATCACTTTTCTATAATCAAGAAAATCTATTTTGGGCATGCTTTCCCATGGTCTATATTTAGGTTTTGCGCATAGTGGCCACGAATTCATTGCTCCGGAATATAAATGTGTGTAATATCGATCAGCTCCTCTCCGCACACTTTTTTTTTAAATGTAGTAACACATACAGACATTATTTCAGAAGATGTAATATTTTAATTACTTTCCCCCTATTGTTCCATTCTTTTTGAAACAGTCTGTAGTACTCCAAAATGGCCCGATGCTTTTGCGATGCTTTCGTAATGCCATCATGTTCAGAGCAAAATACGGGTTTTTCCGCCATCGTGTGTCCATCGCTCCTAACCATCGGGACAGTGTGACGCGGGCTTTAGAGACGTGCATTTGACATAAACATAAAGAATCCATATTCATAACCTACATGTATTACTGTGCACATTATGGCACAACCAGTCGCAGCATCATGACATAAGTATATATGCGCGTATAAGCATTATATGGGGGAAAGTGCATTTTATGTGCTAAAGGTTATTTTGTCTTTAGTTTGGAGACATACATGTCCATATAACTGTAGATCTACTCAAATAAAAGGCAAAAAACGAAACTGCACGAGACAGAATTTTCAATCTAGTTTAATGCTTGTTTGGTGTATGAGTCTCTATAGGTTTTTTTAGGCACAGAGAACTACCATTTGTCTATGAATGGAATCACCTAATGTTGAAGCTGTTTCTGATGTTGGGATCTGAGCTCAGATTGTAGATTGAAAATTGTTCAATGATGACAACTGAGATAAATGTATGCACCTTACATTGTTTAGAGTGCCAACTCAGCTTTGTCATTGTATCATTTGACTACATGTATGTTAACCGATGTGTTGGCTCAGTGGATAGATCATCCGCCTCATAATCGGTCCCCGGCCGCGTCACACCAAAAGACGTTAAAAAATGGAAGTTGCTGCTTCCCTGTTTGGCGTTCAACAAAAGGGGGATAGAGCAACGTTCTTCTGGCGCTGCTCAGCGGCTGCCGGGCTCACGAGAAAAGGGGAAAACAAACATCCGGTCATCTTTGTTTCGGACAATAAAATTTGGAGCATTGGAACATTTGGAGCATAAGTTCATCTTTATTCCAGATCCATACGCATGCAGTAATCTACAAATGTGGAGCATGATTATTTTCCTTTTTACTTTTCAAATTGCATATGCCATACTATAGTGTGTCCAACAGAAAATGCTAATGGCACTTTAAATGATTATGATTTGAAAATTACCAGTTCATTGTATATACTTTTATAATCGTAAACTAGCATTTGTTTGATAGAACTGGCTTTAATTTTATGCCATATGGTCCATTAAACACATTGATATATGAGCCTTCTTTCAGCACTCATCAGAAAACCTCTCAATCCAAGTTTCGTTATTACATTGAATAAAGTAGATAGTCCAATTACATCTTCATTCACTCTTGTTTTAAATTATTTTATTTTATTTTTTAGAATTTGGGCTCACAACTTGCGGGCACATACTTTTTTTTTTTTTTTTTTTTTTTTAAGATGATGGTTTAAGAAAATTGGCATGATATCTCTAATCAAACATAAAAATTATACTAAACATGTTGTCATTGTGATTATTGGACCATATCAAATAAAATTGCATCCAGTTGATATTTATATAATGTTGTAATTTTAATATTATACACATCTAGAGTGCCATTAACATTTTTGTGGGACACGCTGTACTTAGATGTATTGATGGATTTCCAATGCAAAAAGCATAGTGATCCAGTGAATTAGGACTTTATCAATTGACGTTTCTCTACCTTACACTATAAATAAACACGCAATGCCTCTTTCCAAAAACAATTTCCAAGAAAATGATGTTAGGTTACAAGTTTGAACTCAAGTGGAAGAGACTGCATACAATGCACACAGTATCCAGAGTTGATAATTCAGGTTTCATCCAAGTCATAGGCTATGGTGATTTGCAAATGCAAGATTTATTGGAAATTAAAAAAATAAACACTTTGTACTACCTAGTGAGCAGAAAACATCCTCAATCATGTACATACATGTAATTGAAGAGTGTAGTGGAAGAAGTACTTAAGTCACATAATACTAGTTCTGAGATATAAGCGTTTGAATATTTCAAATTACTCCTCACATCACATTTTTTGAAATTTTAGATTCAAACTTGGTGGAGTTGATTTTTATCACAAAAGAATAATATATGCCAAATTTTAGTAATTTCGTGCTTATCGATTTCCGATAATCAATAAACCATATCGTGGACTTAGGTACTTCTTCCACTACAATCGTGGACTTAGGTACTTCTTCCACTACAATCGTGGACTTAAGTACTTCTTCCACTACAATCATGGACTTAGGTACTTCTTCCACTACAAAATCTCATTATGGGGGTTTCTTGTTTGAGGCAATTCGTATTGATTTCTTTATAATTTGAGGCTTTATCATATTTTAATATGGTGTCATCGTAATATTTATATGTTAAAAATTTTACTGTGGCGGTGGGGGCGTCATTATGCTATTTTGACCCATTTTTGGAACATTTTTTTTCTCAAAATGTTGGTGTTTCAAATGGTGAAGCCTGCTTCCCCAGATTTCACCTGTCTGAATTAAGAGGATAAAATATGATCCATTGAACTTATGACCATGTTTGCATATTTTCCCCGTATTATTAATAGGGATTAATCATATGGGGGTGGCAATATAATTTTTACTGTTTAAGGCACTTTTTGTACTATTTACGGATTTTCAGGAGGCCAGCCCCTGTAGAGTAGCCTGTGACATAAATTGACAAGATATGAAATTAAGATAGCAGCGGCCGGCATGTAGTAATTTTTCATATATACCTGACCGGATGGTTATTATACTCATGTTGGGGCACTTAAAAAAAAAAAAATTGGGGTGTTTTATCTTATGGGCAGGCCGTCTACCCTGGTTTCTTGCCTGTCTGACACGATGTGATAAAACTCATGTAAATAAACTTATACAATATACTGCCTATGGGTGGCAAAATTAGGCCCTACTTTAACCCGATTGGGGGCTTAAAAAATATATTGAAGGCGGGGGGGGCGGGCCCACTCTACTTTACAAAAATGATAAGACTTTGAAATATAATTGATAATATTTGACTTAAGACGCCACATAGCAGGTGAACCTTTTGTGTGAGCATGCTTTGACATCCCCAATATTTTTATTTTTATTTATTTATTTATTTATTTATTTTTTTTTTTATTTTTTTTTTTTCTTGGGGGGGGCGGTGCTGATCAACCGCCCACCCGCCCTTTGTGCTTACTCTCTTGCAAGTCCCAATATTGCATTCGATATGAAAGACTACCACTTCCCTGCTGTGAAAATGTGCTGTGAAAATGATTTTGTTTTGACCCCCCCCCCCCGCACAGAACACACCCACAACACACAAAAACACACACACACATATTAACGTCAGACAAATCTTAGTACACATTTTGGGGTTTGCTAATACAAAAAAATAGGAGGGCTGCCCTATTCCTCGTCCCATAGGGAAAACTCTGGACTCACAGCTTGGTGGACTTAGGTACTTCTTCCACTACAATCATGGACTTAAGTACTTCTTCCACTACAAAACCTCAATTTCGAAAAATGGGGGTTGTTGGTTAGGGCACTTTGCAATAATTTGTTCGCAAAACTGACACTTGCACATGATTCTTGATGGTATGTGTATATCATTTATGCAAAAAACTCATTTTTGAAAAAATGTGACTTAAGTACTTCTTCCACTACACTCTTCAATTATAGAACCTGTGGCTTGATGCCAAGCACCCCTGAGAAAATATCTAAACTCAAAATTCTCTGTTCATAGAAGGTTAAATACACAAAGTAATCTCAGCTTTGCATTATGCAATGGCGATCCAAAATATTTTATTCAATGTCTTTCTCAATGAGTTAAACCATGGATTCTACGGGGTCCTATTGTTATCCATGGTTAAACAAAGGTACAATCTTTAGTTTCTGATGGCCTTAGTCCCAACTACTGGAAGCAGATGAAATTGGGAATGCAAAGAACCAGAATCAATGTGATATGTTTATCCAATAATGTTTACCGGAGATGATTCAAATATATATACCTCAAAGCTTTGATATTTGGGCATGCACAAGAACAGGAAGTTGGGACAGGCAATACCTGATGTATTGTAGAAGAAAGGTTATCAGTTACCACTAAAGCAGCTTGGCAATCTTCGCTCAGATGTAAACAAAGCATTCTGAAATTATGTAAACTGATATCTCACTGAAATGGAATTGACTGGCATGGTGCTATTCATCCTTTGTAATCTACATGTGGCCTATAATGCCTTGCAAAAAAAAAAATGCGTTAGCTTGGAGATGGTAATGAGCAGACTGTGGTTCTGGATCTCTTCTATAATATCTGAAGACATCCCCTTGCAAGAAGGAAGACTGCTGAAACCCAGTAGCATCTTGGTCTCCATGAAATGAATTTCCTTCAACACATACAAAGATGCTTTAAGCAGAAAATCTGTAATTTGTTCAAGGTCTCTACATGGCTACTACGGAAAGCAGGAATGGCAAGTCTCATGAAAGAAATATGAAATACAGAAAAATCACTAGGGAATTGAAAGATCCCCTGATGAATGCGCAGCTCTGGTTTTAGTATTAACAATGTATTCAATGTCTTCTTGATATAAAACAGTTTTGGATAGAGGCAAGTCCTGTTTGTTTTTGCTGTAAAAAAGAAAGAAATGTTGATTAGAGTATAAAGTCATACATTGGATCACTGTTTGTTAACAGCATCAGTTTGATATCCTTTTAGGCATTGGATATCCCTCAAGCTTAATCTCAGATTCAATCTAAAATAAATGATAGGGACTTTCATCTGAAACATTTATCTATTATGTATTCCATAAATTGAGGGTGGGGGAGTATAGATGTACATGTACTGCCTTGACTGAGTATAATAGATCTGGATCTATTAAAAAAAAAGGATACAGTGCCAAACATGTATAGGGGAGACCAGGGACAATTGTAACAGCTTTTTCCAAATTTGATCTATCAACTTTATTAAAGCTAAATACTTGCTTAAAACTAAATAAAATGAAATATGCATATCTTAGCTTGACATATTAATAGGTTTTGGCTGAGTACAAACAACAAGTTATTTTGAAGCCATTACCATTTCAAAACAAGAGGTCGAGTGTTACAATTGCCCCGTGTCCAGGGGCAATTGTAACAGACGTACGGGGCAATTGTAACGCATGAAATTGTAACATTTTGTTTTTCTTTATCAAAGTTATGCACTTGACAGATCCAAGATTTAAACCACATAAGGTAATTATGATAAAACATGACAATGCTTGACGCATTTATATCATATTTCCACTTGTTATAATATTCATGATATGGGGCAAAAGTTAAGATATTTTTTATTTTTTTTTAGGTTGTTCGGGTTTCACCCTTTAACTGTAGAACTATAGAACCTTCATCAATTCATATTTTGGTTCTTTATCTACTTTGTACCTACCCAATATATCTTTAAACTGACAACTGTGGTATAAAACTTTATATTAGGCCTACGCCTTTTGACTTTAACACATTCTTTTCCAAATAAAGTGATACATTTCTGATCAGAAGTAAACAATGACAGCTTTTTTTTTTTTTTTGTAAAATCAATATTCAAAATTTACGCCACTTTTTTCTGGCAAAATCAATATTTCTTTGCCCTGTTAACAAAACGTATTGGACATATATTTTCAGGTATCATATTGAAAATATATTTTAATCTTTTATGGGGGCTCCCATCTCTCCCCCTCTCTCTCTCTCTCTCCTCTTCTTTTCTTTCTGTCTTTCCTTTTTCTTCTGTCACTCCATCTTTACCTTTTTACTTTCCTATCTGCCCTTCCCCCTCTCTCTCTCCTCCTCCTCCTCTCCATTTCCCTCCCTCCCTCTATCTTCTTTCTTCTTTTAATGTGTGTGTTTGTTTTTTCTAATAAGAAAAAGCAGATCGGGGGGGGGTTCCGTAATCTCTTTCTCATTTTATAGGACCCTATAAAATAAGCCTTTTCGGATTTCATGGGCTATAATTATAATTGACAATTCATTCAAAGTTATGAAGTTCTGATGCTTGAGCTTATCGACGGGGCTACTCTTAGTTTGCTGTTTTTCTTTATTTACAAGTCTACTCCTATTTACAATTTTGGCATTAAAAGAACCTAATGTTCACTCTTTTCATATTTGTTTTCTTTTTCGTTTCTATTAAAGTGATATAAATTATTAAAAAACAAAAATAAAAAACTTGAGGCTCTGATTACAATGAAACAAATGATAAACAAACTAAAGACACCCTTTTTTCGGACTAAATCAATATTTCTTTGCCTTTTCAACTAAACGTTTTGGACAGATATGTTCAAAGTAATTTAATTCTCATGTCTGAGCTTTTAAATAAGGCCATTTTTTCCTTGTGAATAAAATAAATAATTGACGGATACGTTCAACGTTATACAATTCTCATTTCTAAGCCCCCAAAAAAGTACAAAAACGGACAAATGACCGTACATTCGTGATTTTTAGCCTGTTCAGCCCCCCACCCACCCCCACCCCCTTGCCGCTCACCCCTTCCACTTTCAAAAACGCTCCGTGGCCCCTGATTGGTTATATATTAGCTTGGTGTTGATGCAGCGGAAAGCTGCTTAATACCGCGCGAGTTCCTAAGGGAGTTACTTTAGGTACCTTCCCAAAAGTGAAAGTCGCGGCCCGCTGCGTGAACTCCGCACAGCGGGCTTATAGGCAGAATATACCGTTTCCCTATTATTCTTCCATTGACTTAATTGGAGGGGATTAGTTCAGCCGGTATAAAACGCCGCTGTGCGGCGTTCACGCAGCGGGCCGCGGCTTTAACTTTTGGGAAGGTACCTTAACAGAAACAGTCCTCCATGGGCAATTGTAACAGCTTGTTACAATTGCCCCTGACAGAGGCGACCATATTCGGAGAGATTTTTTTCTATCTTAGCCTAGGTATTCATCGTTGAAACGTTAGCAAAATATGGCCTAAGAACATAATTTCTAAATATATAAAAGTGACAGCCGTAGCTCATCTACATATTTGTCCAGAAGAAAAACAATGGGTAATGTGAAATATTACTTTACTGCTCAAAAAACGGTTTTTCTGCTGTAGAAAGTTCCACGAACCGTTAAATCTGCTAACATTCATACAGCATGTGGAGCGATGAAATGCACATGCTCTCTACAAATTTTAAGTTTATAGCGCGTTTCTGCTAGGAATGGGAGCCTCTGTTACAATTGCCCCGTGTTACATTTGAAGAGTGTAGTGGAAGAAGTACTTAAGTCACATTTTTTCAAAAATGAGTTTTTTGCATAAATGATATTCACATACCATCAAGAATCATGTGGCGGACTGGAAGTGTCAGTTTTCGCAAAAATTATCGGAAAGTGCCCCAACCAACAACCCCCATTTTTTCGAAATTGAGTTTTGTAGTGGAAGAAGTATTAAGTCCATCTTGTAAGTGGAAACTTAAGTCCATGATTGTAGTGGAAGAAGTACCTAAGTCCACCAAGCTGTGAGTTTAAGTTTTCCCTATGGGACGAGGAATAGGGCAGCCCTCCTATTTTTGGTATGGCAGAACCCCAAATGTGTACTAAGATTTGTCTGAGTTATATGAACGTGTGTTGTGTGTGTGTGTGGTGTGTGCGTGCGTGGGGGGGGGTCAAAATAAAATTATTTGTTTTGGGAGGTAGTTAAACCGCATAGCTGTTTCACAGTTGGGAAGTGGTAGTCTTTCATAGTGAATGCAATATTGAGACTTTGCAAGAGAGTAAGCACAAAGGGCGGGTGGGCGGTTGATCAGCGCCGCCCCCCCCCCCAAAAAAGTAAAAAAAATATTGGGGATGTCAAAGCATGCACACACAAAAGTTTCACCTGCAATGTGGCGTCTGAAGTCAAATATTATCAATTATATTTCAAAGTCTTATAATTTTTGTAAAGTGGAAATGGGCCCCCCCCCGCCCTTCAATATTTTTTAAAGCCCCCAATCGGGTAAAGTAGGGCCTAATTTTGCCATCCCATAAGCAGTAATTGTATAATTTATTTAGATGAGTTTTATCACATCGTGTCAGACAGGCAAGAAACCGGGTAGACGGCCTGCCCATATAACACCAAAAAAATTAAAAAAAAGTGCCCCAACATGAGTATAATAACTATCCGGTCAGGTATATATGAAAATTACTAACGTGCCTGCGCTGTCATCTTAATTTCATTTTTTTTTTTTTTATGTAACAGTCACAGGCTACTTACAGGGGCTGGCCTCCTTTACCCATAGTAAAAAAGTGCCTAGTCAAAAATTATATTGCCACCCCCATATGATTAATCCCTATCAATAAATGGGGGAAATATGTAATGTTGTCATAAGTTCGATGGATCATATTTTATCCTCTTAATTCAGACAGGTGAAATCTGGGGAAGCAGGCTTCACCTTTGAAACACCAAAATTTTGAGAAAAAAATGCCCCAAAATTTGGTAAAAATAACATAATGACACCCCACCCCCACAGTAAAATCTTTAAATATAAATATTACGATGACACCATATTAAAATATGATAAAGTCTCAATTTTTAAAGAATCAATACGAACTGCCTCAAAAACAGAAAACCCCCATAATTTATGTTTTGTAGTGGAAGAAGTACCTAAGTCCATGATTGTAGTGGAAGAAGTACTTAAGTCCACGATTGTGTGGAAGAAGTACCTAAGTCCACGATTGTAGTGGAATAGTACTAAGTCCACAATATGGTTTATTGATTATCGGAAATCGATAAGCACGAAATTACTCAAATTTGGCATATATTATTCTTTTGTGATAAAAATCAACTCCACCAAGTTTGAATCTGAAAATTTCAAAAAATGTGATGTGAGGAGTAATTGAAATATTCAAACGCTTATATCTCAGAACTAGTATTATGTGACTTAAGTACTTCTTCCACTACACTCTTCATTTGTCCCCGGTTCCCCTAACTCTACGCAATGTACAATATAAGTGTAGGGTACATTCATTTCCCTCAGGTGTTATCATTGAGAATGGAATTTAGTGAGAAATTTAATCTACATGTAATGTACCTTATTGAACTTATCCTGCCAATCAGAAACAGCTTCAATATGATCCCAGAATGTTATTAATGACATATTAGGGGATTCCATTCATAAACGGTGATGATCATAATGATGGTAACATGAAACATAGTTCTAATACTAGGATGGCCACCAAAAGCAAAACGCCACTAGAACGGTTTCCACTTCACTTCTTCTTCTTCTCGAGTCTTCACTCAATTTTTGTTTATTTGTGAATTAGAATGTGATTCAAACTCTGCCCATTAGATATTGAACGCATGCGATCCCATGAGGCGAAAGGTAGTAAGGTCAGCTTGGGGAACAGGGGGAAGGTAGAAGAGGCATTGTAGGAGGTGACTCAAGTCTCTTCCTCTCCGCATTCGCAAACTGGCTGTCCTTCAGTGTTGATGCCCCATTTGACCATTAGAGCTTTGCAACGGCCAATTCCAGCTCGCAAGCGGTTTAAACACAGCCAGAAAGGCCAAGGTTCAGGAATCCTGGTGGGAGGACTCTTTGGACTGGTGTTGACACTGTGTGGTGCAGACGCAAGGCGGGTTGACCAAAGGTCTAGCCTACGGTTGTGGGGGCTTTGTTCAGGGGAACGATAGAATGAAGGAAACTGTGCCTAGATCTTAAGCGCTTAATGCAGGCATGGCGTTGAAGAAGAGGGTGGAGTGGGTCATTTTCTTGCTTAATTTTCTCTTTTGGGAGAGACATGCCTCCTGATGTGAGGAGGCGATGCCACTCAGGATGTAGATATCGTCTACCTTGGTTGGTTTCAGGCAACCTGTTATGGCCCTACATGCACTGTTGAGTGATGGTCTATCTTTGAAGAACGGGCTGATCTGCCCCACACAGGACAGCATATTCTGCAGCTGAGTAGCAAAAGGGCAAGGGCTGTTGTGCGCGATGTGCTTGCATCAGTGCCCATTTTGAATTAGCTAGCTTCTTCAGTATGCTGTTCCTGGCACTGACTTTCCTTTTCGTCTTCAAGATATGACTCTTGTAGGTCAAGGAGCGATTCTAGGTGACCCCGAGGTGACTGGTTTGGAGTATTCTGTATGGCCTTCCCATACCTCTTAACCTTCAACTGGCGGTTGGCATCCCTATTCTTGAGGTGGAAGACGCTGATCTGGGTCTTAGAGGGATTTGCGCGAAGGTGGTTGGATGTGTAGTAAGGGATAAGACCATCCAGGGCAGATGAAAGTGCAGCTTCAAATTCCTCGAATGAGTCAGACTGTGAGGCGATGCAAAGGTGATCTGCATATATGAAACTCCTGGTATCTGGATGGACCGGCTGGTCGTTGGTGTAGATGTTAAAGAGGAGAGGCGCAAGGACACTCCCTTGAGGTAGGCCATTCTTCTGGGTGCGCCATCTACTGTGGCTTCCATTTAGATCTACAAAGAAACGCCTGTTGGATAACATCGTTTGAATGAGCTCTGTGAACTTCAGGTCTTTAGTCAGATCGAAGAGCTTCTTGACTAGGATCCGATGATTGACGGTATCATAGGCCGCTGATAGGTCTACAAAAGCAGCTCCTGTGATCAGTCCCTTCTCAAAACCATCCTCGATGTGCTGGGTAAGGTTGAGTAGTTGGCCAGTGCAGGACTTCCCAGGTCTGAAACCAGCCTGTTCAGGGATGAGATGGTCATCCACGAAAGTGGCGATCCGATTCAGAAGGAGGCGCTCAAACAGCTTGTAAGTGTGGCACAACAGGGAGATGGGCCTGTAATTCTTTGGGACCGCTGGGTCTTTGCCTGGCTTTAGTAAGGCGATGACCATGGATTTCCTCCAAACCTTGGGAATGTTGTTTGAGTTGAGGCAGGAGTTAAGCATGTTGAGGAGCCAGTCAAGTGCTACATGGCCTAGGTGTTTTATCTGCTCACAGAGAAGATCGTCGAGCCCAGCTGCCTTGTTGTTCTTCATGGCTTTGATAGCACTGCATAGCTCAAGCAGGCTAAAGGGGTCGGTGAAACCATGGGGCTCTTGGATACAGGAGGCTGCCGTAGCAGGGAGCTTAGCACTCTTTGGGTGGTGATCAGGGTTACCATTGCTGTTCTCTAAGAGCTGATGGGCAACTTGGTTTGCAGTCACCTCTGTTCTTGGTTTCGGTTTAGTGAAGTCGTTGCCGAGGATGCGAATGGTCTTCCACGCTTTCCTACTGCTATGAGTCATGTTGGTGGATTCAATGAATTCTTGCCATTTCTTCCTTCTGCAATCAGCTATGGTCTTGGTAAGTTTGTCTCCAGCCTCTAGCGAATCATCGCAGAAGGGGTCTGTCTGGAACTTGTCTACATATTCTAGGTACATGACCTTCGAGTCATCTGTGAGGCCTTGGATAAAGTTGGTGCGGAAGCCACGGGGGATATATCGCCTCGAGGATTCCTTTACCAACTTGACGAAAGAGTCATAGTTGCTGGGGGTTGCAGGTAGATCCTTGATGGAGGAGTCAAGATCTTCAGTGAACTCTTTCCACTTTGCCTTTTGGAGGTTGAAACGACGACGGAAGGGGACAGGTCCAGGAGTGACAACAGCATTTACCCTAAGCCCAATTGGGCGGTGTTGAGTATGGGGGATAGGGTCAAAGACCAGCTTTTCACACTGGTTTGATATGGAACTGGAGGCAAAAGCCAAGTCTGGGTTGTAACCTCTGCGCCATCTTGCACTGTTAAAAGATGAAGGGAGCTTAGCATCATGGATAAGGGACAAATGATGGGAGTCTGCCCAGGTCTCCACGAGTTCACCATCATCGTTGGTGTCTTGGTAGCCCCAAGATGCACTGTGGCTGTTAAAGTCACCTATCAGGATGTTAATGCCGTTGTCAGTGGCCGTGCTAGGGACATCGAAGGGTATTGCTGGAGGTTTATACACAGAGCTCACACTTATCCCTAACAACTTGATGGAGAGGATTTCAACATCATTTGTATCGGACAGGAAGGTGTTGTCGACTGTCAGCCCGTGACGAACAAAGATGGCACTTCCATATTTTTCATGTGGTCTTTCTAACGTAAGGTACATACCAGGGATGCGAGGGCGGATGGAGGTAGGACCACGATGGGTTTCCTGAAGACAAAGGATATCACAGTGATGATCCTTGCAGACATCTGCCAGAAGGTTTTGTTTGATGCCTGTTAAGCCTTCAATGTTAGACGAAATAATGCTCAGGGCCGGTCCTGAAAAGGACCCAAGTGCTTGGCCCTGGGCTCCGTCAACAGCAGTAGTTTGGGGATGCATGAATGATAAGTAGTAAGCTGATAAAGCTAGAGAGAGAGAAAGGTGATAGAAAGATTCGCAAACTGGAAACAGCCTGACAGGGATCGCCGCGTCAAGGCTCTTTCTGTGACCCCCATTCCACTTCACTGTATGGATGTAGTCACTCATGCATTTACAATGCAAACAATAACCCATGCACTGCCTACTCAATAATACACAGGCAAAAAAAAAAAAAAAGCAAAATTTTAAATAAAAAACAGCTTTCGAAATTGTCTTTTGGCCATTGGTAAGTATCAATCATTTTTATTCCTAATTGGTCAGTTTCTTCCTTAGAAAATACCTCAGCAGGTGATTAACTTTTCCTGTTAAAAAAAAATTGATATGACTGGAATTTCTCATGATTGGAATAGATTCAGATAAGGAAAAGTGGATGTCTTTAAATTGAACTATTTCTGAACAACAAATATATTGGGGTAAAAGACTAAGAACAATGTTTACCACTGGCCATTTAAGTTTTAAAATTACTCTACCCTCTCCAATACTCAGCTCTGAGCCACACCACCATGAGATAGCCTATTTTCTAGGGTGTTCCTATTGAAACATGCCCTATGGACTATTTTTCCACGGTGGTCATAATGGATCACATACGGTAACATACATGTCAAACCATCAGTTTTGTACTGCCATAACTTTTTGTATAATCTACTAATACTCCTCAATTATGTTACTATAATCTCATTTCATGTTGATACACACATAGAAAATGTTTGGTATGATTTGGTTTAATAAGTCAAAGACAAAAGGACCATAAACTTGAGCTTTTATTCCATTTTCTGGCTTTGTCTGAAACTTGTAAAAGTGTTCTAGTAGCTCAATGGTAACCTGAGACACTCTTTGGGTCATATCTTTGAAATGGAACATCTAATTGTGATAATTCAAGTACCAAAATGTTTCATTTAAAATGCTCTATCCAATAAGCCTAGCAAAAACAACTTAGAAATAACTTCAAATTTTAGTGGACATCTCTACTAATACTCTTAGCAGCAACCTTTAAAGACTACTCTAACTTTCTAAACAAATATTATACTGTACTGAAAATTCTATCACAAGTTTGTTTTTTGCGTCTTATTTATGTACATTCTTCGCTTTTCTTACAGATGAAATCCTTTTTTTCTCCTTCTTTTTCATGATCAAATCCTACTTTTATCTTACTTTTTTAAAGCTTAAATCCTACTTTTATCCTACTTTTGGAGAATTTTGCTCCTCAGTACTTTTCTCCTACTTTTTCATTCAAGCTGACTTGAAGGCCCGGGTTACTTGATAAATTATTTTCTAATTTGTCAAGTGAGAACTTCTTGCATGACGAATTTTCATTCGATTTTGACAGATTAGGATTTGTTAAATAAGACCACGATTTGACAATTTTTTTTTTTTGTCAAATGACTAACTAATTTTAAGAGTGCGTGATGGCTCACGTTCAAAGGCAGTTCGAGAATTCTTTGCAAACGGCTGCACACACCGGGTGACAATGTGGGCCGGTTCTTATTAGCAATGCAATATGATACTGAATTATTGAGTGGCCTACGCATTCATTCCAGTTTTAATAATGTATTTCTTCATGTCATTCATAATGTACAATATATCAGCAGATACAAAAGTTGTACATTGGAGGCTTAGATCTACGTGAGAATGATCGGACAGCATCACGTGACCTAGCCATATTTTTGTGTTTCCTGCCTGACATCATCGACCTGAATTTAAGCAACTCAAGCCTACATGATGATTTCTACCATAAGCTTGCTCTTCTAGCTCCTTCCTCTAAGGTAAGGTTATCGTCAACATTACGCTTGGGTATATTTTTGGTGAACCTGAAAATGTAATCTCTCAGTATTTTTTTTTTCTTTTTTCTTTTTAATTAACTTTAAGATAGATTGGAGGATCGTTTGATACACGTATCACTTTTATAATGAAATAAAAATAAATAATTAAAAATGTGATTTAATCTTCTCAGATGCAATGTATCCGTGTATAGGCTAATGTTCATCCCTTAGTACTAGAACACACGGATACTTTGAATTATCCAACGTTCAAACGATATGTGGAGGATTCTGGTCATACGGCGACCCAAACCGAGCACACTGTAGGCCGGTTCTTACCCATACATCATGATGTAGTAAATGGTATAGACATGCGCATTAATTATTGTTTTAAAAATGTAAATCTTCATGTCATTCATAATGTACAATATATCAGCAGATACAAAAGTTGTCCATTAAAGGCTTGTATACACAAGGAAATGATCGGACAGCATTACGTGACCTAGCCAGATTTGTGTGCTTCCTGCCTGACATCATCGACCTGAATTTAAGCAACTCAAGCCTACATGATGATTTCTGCCATGAGCTTGCTCTTCTAGCTCCTTCCTCTAAGGTAAGGTTATCGTCAACATTACGCTTGGGTATATTTTTGGTGAACCTGAAAATATAATCTCTCAGTATTTTTTTTTTTTTCTTTTTAATTAACTTTAAGATAGAATGGAGGATCGTTTGATACGTGTAATACGTTTATAATGAAATAAAAATAAATAAATAAAAATGTGATTTAATCTTCTCAGATGCAATGTATCCGTGTATAGGCTCATGTTCATCCCTTAGTACTAGAACACACGGATACTTTGAATTATCCAACGTTCAAACGATATGTGGAGGATTCTGGTCATCCGGCGACCCAAACCGGGCACACTGTAGGCCGGTTCTTACCCATACATCATGATGTAGTAAATGGTATAGACATGCGCATTAATTCTTGTTTTAAAAATGTAAATCTTCATGTCATTCATAATGTACAATATATCAGCAGATACAAAAGTTGTCCATTAAAGGCTTGTATACACAAGGAAATGATCGGACAGCATCACGTGACCTAGCCAGATTTGTGTGCTTCCTGCCTGACCTCATCGACCTGAATTTAAGCTACTCAAGCCTACATGATGATTTCTGCCATGAGCTTGCTCTTCTAGCTCCTTCCTCTAAGGTAAGGTTATCGTCAACATTACGCTTGGGTATATTTTTGGTGAATCTGAAAATATAATCTCTCAGTATTTTTTTTTCTTTTTAATTAACTTTAAGATAGAATGGAGGATCGTTTGATACGTGTAATACGTTTATAATGAAATAAAAATAAATAAATAAAAATGTGATTTAATCTTCTTAGATGCAATGTATTCGTGTATAGGCTCATGTTCATCCCTTAGTACTAGAACACACGGATACTTTGAATTATTCCAACGTTCAAACGATATGTGGAGGATTCTGGTCATACGGCGACCCAAACCGGGCACACTGTAGGCCGGTTCTTACCCATACATCATGATGTAGTAAATGGTATAGACATGCGCATTTATTCTTGTTTTTAAAATGTAAATATTCTTGTCAATAATAATGTGCAATATATCAACAGATACCAAAGTTGTCCATTAAAGACTTGGATCTACGATGGAATGATCCGACAGAATCACGTGACCTAGCCAGATTTTTGTGTTCTCTTCTTGTCTCACCGACCTGACGATCAGCTCCGGCTACTTCATTGTACGTGGTGATTTCTACCATGAGCTTGCTCGTCTAGCTTCCTCTTCAAAGGTAAATACAAAATTTCAATATTCATTATGATGTGGGTAGTTGTCAACAAAAAAACAAAACAAACATATGGTGGAAAGGGGTAAATCACCCTTTAACTCTTAACGTGCCGGAGGCCCCATAATGGGCCCATAGCCCTGGCGTGCCGGAGGGCCCATTTATGGGCCCAAAAAAAGTTTCAAAAAAGTTGTTTCCCTTTGCCCCCAAAGGACGTCGAAAATTTACTTTTGAGCCATAATTTTGACATATTTGTTTAGGTGAAATAATGTGACTTTCAAATCCATAAAAAAAACGTATGTCATAGTGGAGTTTTTGTCAGAAAGAGACATTTTAATATTGAAGTAGATAATTTGATCACGACCAAAGAATTTCGAAAGCGTCGAATATGTGTGGCGTGTATTTTAGGTACCGGATGTCTAATTCAGTTGCGTGCTGTCTTGGCGTGTGTGTCTCGTTACACGTGACTCAATGGGGGAAAGAAAAGCGATGAACAATGTGTACTTACCTAGCTTTTACACGGCAAATCAATACATTTTCAATGAACAGTAAGGCAGATTATGTATGCTTTCATTTTTATCAAATATGTAAGGGATGTAAATGTCAAAACTAACTTTTGTAAGACCTAATATTAGTTTGTTTTACGCCTACTCCTTTGTTCATTGTTTGTTATTGATGGTCGTATTTACAGATACCATATCCTAAGCTACTGTTATGGTTTGTTTGTTGGGATCCTTATTTACTCCACTAAGGGGAACAGTTGTTGTACTGAAATCAGGAATCGATGGCGAGTTCACGAGCAAAAATAAACAGCAGAAGTTCTTATTATAAAGAATAGAAGGAATTATTCATTATCAATTCCTCAAAAGACAAAATGCTACTTTTTGTCTTTTGCATAAAAAATAATGATTATTTTTTGTGTAATCGTTTTTTTTTTTTCTTTCACAAATACAAACTTTATAATAAACATTATAGAAGTTCTTCTACGAAATCCATGTAATTCGCTTTGGGTGGTGTAGATCGAGATATCCTTGTGTGCTTGTCATTTTGCTATATATAAGCATTATTCCTATAAACTGAAATTTCCCTTATCGATTTTTTTTTAATTATTATAAATGTCTAATGTATGTGTCAAATACTATGTTTCGTGAACTCTCAAAACTGTCCTTGCACTGAACTCTTATATTTGCAATCATCTATTCAGATAAAAATTGGGGTGATGTAAGATGTAAAGTGCGTCAACCTGTCTTGACAATCGACAACTAAATCATACAGGCATGTCATTATAGTGAACAATAGATGTATATCCATTGGGCGCCTTGAGTTTACCCGCGTGTGTTTTTGAAAATCTTTTCAAAATGTTCAATCCCGGACCTCTTCATTACGGGTGATTACGGGGCACGTAGCTGTGAAAGAACAGTCGTTTATGTATATTTCATATGAACATCACAGCACAAAACCTCGCCTGTCCGGCCCCATCGGATATGTGAAATAAGGCATAACGTCTGATTGAATATAAGTTGAAATCATAATTCATAAATAACAAAGTAAATGGTTCAATTAATCTCAAGATCGCTTGAAGATATGTAAAGTAAACTGAATATTTTATGATGGATGTCTTTCCCGCGACCGACCCCCCCCCCCCTGCCAATATCCAGGCCATCCGAATAAGGGAGTTTAACAGATACAATCTGCGCATGCAGAGTCTCCGATATCCACTTCCGGGGTCAGGTCAAAATATACATAAAATGCGGCGACCGTACGGTCAACCATGGTCAACCAACCAACAGAATTCTATCAGACAAAAATCTAGCTGTATATTTCTTTTTGTCGGTTTTTTTCTTCCGTTTAATCATGTTGAATAATATGATGAGACAATTTTCATGACTTTATTTAACGTTTTCCTCTCAGAAAGTTGCAAAAACACCGACTCTGTACTTTATGCACACCGGTCCGAATATCGAGATTTCAAGCCCCGTTAGTTTCGGCGAACTCAATGCCGCTTTGCCGTAAGCGAGTGGTAACTTACAAATTCGCTTTCAGTTGAGAAAAGAGACTTAAATAAACATGGTATCAAAACAAAGAATAGGAATAAGTATAACACTGGCTATCTCATCAATAGACAGTGCGATTCTTCATCTTATTTCACAATATGAGCGATAAAAAGCATGAAACCATATGTAAATCAAAAGGTGTCATAGACTTCACACATAAGAATTACCTGAATAGAAGGAGACTACGTACATATGACCGCTGACCCAATGACGTTCACAGAGCTCCTATCGGTAACTGTAAACTCCCTTATTTAGAAACTTGTAAATTCAGGTATTAGCGATAATTATGTGTATCTGCTTTCTCTCTCTCTGTCTCTCTCTCTCTCTCTCACTCTCTCTCTCTCTCTCTCTCTATTGCGAATCAGATGCGATGCATATACTTCTTGAATGTTTTGCGAATATTGGAAGGAGGAGAAACCGTATTTTAATAGTGGCATGACTAAGTTTGTGTCACTTAGTATTTATTTCGCATAGTTTACATTTTTCGAAACTAAAGTTTGTAAATTATGTACTGCAGAAATGTTGTGCATCAATTATTTTATTGACAGGTAAATGAAAGTGCGTTGCCCTGGCTTGACAATAGGCAATTAAATCATACCGGCTTTTCATTATAGTGAACATAAATGTTTACGTGCGATGTCTCGAGCGATCTTTTCAAATGTTCAATCCCGGACCTCTTCATTACGGGGTGATTACGGGGCACGTAGCTGTGAAAAACAGTCGTTTATGTATATTTATATGAGACTCACAGCACAAAATTGTCCAGAACGGCTGTCTTCCACCTCGCCGTCCGGCCCCATCGGGATATGTGAAATAAGGCATACGGTCTGATTGAATATAAGTTGAAATCATAATTCATAAATAACAAAGTAAATGGTTTCAATTAATCTCAAGATCGCTTGAAGATCTGCTAAAAGTAACTAATTATTTCAGATGGAATGTCTTCCCCGCTGACCACCCCCACCCCTCCCCCCACAATTTCCATGCCATCCGAATTTAGAAACTTGTAAATTCAGGTATTTAGCGATAATATGTGTATCTTGTTTCTCTCTTCTCTCTCTATGCGATCAGATTTGTATACATGTACCTTTGCACAAACATGCAGGTATACTCTTTTTGTTTTATAATTACAGTGATAGAGAGGGCGATTTCTATTCATCGAAATAAAATGGATTTTTTTTTTTTTTTTTTTTTTTTTTTTTTTTTTTTTTTTAAATTGTATCATGGATTCGGATCAGAAAAATAACTGATTTGAAAGGCTTCCTGATGTAGACCAGTTTATTGCAATAACATGAACCATACTTGAAACGATACATATACTTCTTGATGTTTTTGCACATTATTGGAAGGAGAAGAAACCATACTGTAATAGTGGCATGACTCAGCCTGTCAATTTGGTTATTAATTCCAATTAGTTTACACTTTTCAAAACTAAAGTTATAAAACTCCTGTATGCAGAATGTTGTGTATCATATTTTATTGACAGGTAAATGAAAGTGCGTTGCCCTGGCTTGACAATAGGCAATTAAATCATACCGGGTTTTCATTATAGTGAACAATAGATGTTTACATGCGATGTCTTCGAGCGATCTTTTCAAAGTGTTCAATCCCGGACCTCTTCATTACGGGGTGATTAAGGGGCACGGTAGCTGTAAAAGAACAGTCGTTTATGTATATTTCATATGAACATCATATAACAAAATTGTCCAGAACGGCTGTTTTCATCTCGCCGGTCCGGCCCCATGGGATATGTGAATATGGCATATGGTCTGATTGAATATAAGTTGAGATCATATTTTTTCAGCAGATTGTAACGTAAGTATAGTAAATGGTTTCAAATTAATCTCAAGATCGCTTGAAGATATTGTAAAAGTAACTGAATATTTATGATGGGATGTCTTTCCCGCCGACGACCCCCCCCCCTTCCAATACCAGGCCATCCGAAATTTAGAAACTTGTAAATTCAGGTATTTAGCGATAATATGTGTATCTTGCTTTTCTCTCTCTCTCTCTCTCTCTCTCTCGACGTCTCTCCTCTCTCTCTCTATTGCGAATCAGATGCGATGCATATACTTCTGAATGTTTTTGCCGAAATTAATTGGAAGGAGAGAAAACCATATTTTTAATAGTGGCATGACTAAGTTTGTCAATTTTAGTTATTTATTTCCAATTAGTTTACATTTTTCGAAACTAAAGTTTGTAAATTATTGTACTGCAGAATGTTGAGAATGAGAGAGAGAGTGAGCGATTATTGTTATTGCCATGAACAAATATAAATGTAATTTGCTTCCTTATTTTTTATATTTCGTATTGAGAGAGAGAGAGAGAGAGAGAGAGAGAGAGATGGTGAGCGATTATAATTATTATTGCCATGATTATAAATGTAATTTGCTTCCTTATTTTATATATTTCGTATTGAGAGTGAGTGAGAGAGAGAGAGAGAGAGAGAGAGAGAGATATGGTGAGCGATTATAATTATTATTGCCATGAACAAATATGAATGTAATTTGCCTCCTTATTTTATATATTTCGTATTGAGAGTGAGTGAGAGATAGAGAGAGAGAGAGAGAGAGAGAAAGAGAGAAAGATATTATAGTTTTCCTGAACAAATATAATTGTAATGATATGATTCTTAATTTCAGATATATATATGTATAGCGAGGGAGAGAGACAGAGAGACAGAGAGGGAGCGATTATTATTATTATTATTATTTTGCTCAGAGTACATGTCAATGTGTGATTTGTGTACTTTAATTTGTAAATAGAATAATTCCAGTTATCGAATTTTGGTTGAGGGAAAGAGAGAGAGAGTGAGCGATTATTGTTATTGCATGACAACAATATAAATGTATATTTGCTTCCTTATTTTATATATTTCGTGTTGAGAGATGAGTGAGAGGAGAGAGAGAGAGAGAGAGAGATAGAGAAAGAGAGAGAAAGAAAGAGAGAAAGATAATTATTGTTTTCCGAACAAATAAATTATAATGATATGATTCTTAATTTGAGATATATATTATATGTATAAGCGAGGAGAGAGAGAGATAAGAGAGCGAGCGATTATTTATTATTATATTATTTGCTCAGTAGTTATGTCAATGTGTGATTTGTGTACTTTAATTTGTAAAGAGAATAATATACAGTTATGAATTTTTGAGGGAAGAGACGAGAGTTGAGCGATTATTGTTATTGCCTGAACAAATATACAATGTAATTTGCTTCCTTATTTTTTATATTTCGTATGAGAGAGAGAGAGAGGATGGTGAAGCGATTATAATTTTATTGCCATGAACAAATATTAATGTATTGAATATGTTCTGACAGTATTGAAAGAGAGAGAATAAGATAGAGAGAGTAGAGAGAGAGAGGGAGAGAGAGAATAAACAGATATTATTGTTTTCCTGAACAAATATAAATGTAATGATATGCTTCTAATTTTATATTTTCGTATTGAGAGAGAGAGAGAGAGAGAGAAATAGAGAGATAATATTGTAATATAAATGTATTAATTACTGAATTTGTTTCCTAATCTTCCATATATTCTTATATTGGAGGAGAGAGAGATGAGAGAAAGAAAGAATTGAGAGATTATTGTAGTTATGCATAATTATTGATTGCATGATATGTTTTGCTTAGATATATAACACACTTTTGAGTCCTGTTTCCATACACATTTTACTTATCGATAGCGTAGTTAGGGTGAGAGAAAGTGTTCATGACTATTTATTATTGATATAATCGAGATCAGTACATGGCGTTATATAAAATTGTCATGTTGACATAGACGGTTCATCTCCTAATTGCATTACACGCAAGAGACGAGAGAGAGAGAGGAGGACAGAGAAAGACAGAGAAAAAAATTGTAGAACAAAACTAAAGAGAAAGAAATAAATACAAACTTAGAACAACTCTACCTGCGATATGAAAAACTTATTTATTAGCTGATAATGTTCAATGCATTTGTTAGCTGCAACGCAATGCAGTATACAACGTAGCGTACAATTTATCATATGATTGTCGCAGTTGACCTCATTTTGCAATAGGAACAACAACAAAGAACAAAAAATCGATTTAGCGGCAAAACCAAACTTTAAGACTTCTGTCTGTTCGCGCGTCTCCGGTTGGTAGCCTAATCCGTGGATTAGCATTATGATTTCTTGGGCTTGATCGTATGGCGGTTGCAAAACAGCCAACAACGTAGAAAAACAGAAAAATAACAACGGTATATTCGTAAGAAATGCTTTTCTGGAAGGGATGGACCATCGCTTTTAGACTTTCTTATAAAATTGCAACAGACCATCATTTGCAACAAATTGGTATTTTTGGAAAGGCAATGTATACCAGGCTATAAACGTCATTTAGCTGAACAATATTTCATGACTATTTTTTAGCAAACAGGTGTCTGAAAGTCGATACAGAAGATTATTTACTACTGCTGAAAAAAAACATGTTTCTTCTTTCCCAAAAATACGTATTTTTTGATAAATTTTACAAAACAAAATATTTAGTAAGAGAGGCAAAAAATTTCACTACAACTTACCATTTACT
>CALNVZ010003277.1:45851-64701 GCA_940671915.1 Paracentrotus lividus
GTCTTTTTGAAGGCAACAGCAAGATTCCCAATTAAGGTGCGGTACACATGCCAATATATAATTAAACTGCATCTACCAAGGAGCTAATCATACTTACTAAAGCATGCATCAGGTTGCTATCAGAATACCAGACTCCTGTACCGAAAGTTGCTTGATAATCTCACCAAAGGGTAAAATTAACGTTACCTAAAGGGATTTAAAACAATTTTTGTTTAAGCCTGTATTTTTAGTGGAGGCGTCATACGGTAATGTATTACGTTAAAGACGTTTGAGTCATACGCCAAAGCGTTGTTTACGATTTCTGCAATGGCGCCCAATTATTTACATATTTTTGTATCCCGAAAAAATGTAGTGTCCATCAGTAATGGCAATTACCTTCTGAACGTATAAGTTAACATACAAATGCAATTCAACACTAACATAGTAATAACCACTGAAACTGATAATTCACATCACTCGATTGGAAGGATAACATGTTTGACAATTTAACATGAACTGGATGACACGAATCATCCCCAAGTATCCGCTCTAGTCCTGTGCAGCAAAACATCTACCTTTAATAGGCACAATTTATAATAGTTGTTTTTGTTTATTCAAACATCATTAATTCATGACCTGTCAGTACTACACATATTACATCAACTGCTGGGTGTGAAAGGCTTAAATAAATAACACAATGAAGCTATTCTAGAATGGGGGATCGTCAAGGAAAAGCGATTTACTTAAAACCGTTATCTGGATAGAAAACCAGACTAATGCAACTTAAAGCTACAGTCGACCTTTGAGTAGAAATTGCGCTTAATCATATATGTTTGTTTTTTTTTCGTGTGTTTTTTTAAATAATTGTTTTGTTTTATTACATGGGTAAGCAAATAGCAGGAAAAATATTTCTCGTTCTGTTGAGCTTTTGTTTATTGTGTATTAATTCAATCAAACAATCAAAGTGTACAGTCAAAAACATATTGTATCAATAATTACAAAAACATGTTTAAACGACAAAAAATAATAATAATAATATTGATTCATACTTAATAATGGGGATAATAAGCGAAAAAAGAGGGAACTTCTAAAATTAACAAGAGGGTTATTATATAGAAATGTTACAGTGAACATAATAGGAGTACCAAGCACAAACAGAACAAGTCTGTATGCATGGTCCGCGCACGCATCTAAATTATGGAACCAATATGACACTAAATGATGAATTAACACTTAGAGGACCAAGTGTAGTTGAATAAATACCTAAAGCCCTTCAGGGTTTTTTTTTTTTTTAATAAGGACCTATGAAATTTTTACCTGTTAAACATTAAAGCTATATCATAATTCCAAATGATAGGGAATCTAACTATCCATGTCATGCTGCAAAATATTAATTCAATTTTTTTATTGCCTCGTAAATAAAATACAATATGAGAAGAAGGTTTCAAGAAAATTCATCAAGGAATAACGAAGTTATGAATGCTTCAAAATTTTGATTTTTACATCATTCGCGAGCTGCATATACAGCCCATGTGTGTTGTACGACATCAAGGTTCCAGGAATAACTATGAGAGGAGTATATAACATAACAAAATAACTTTTAATTCCATTTGTCCTCCACGAAACCATGTTGTCATAGCACAGCAAACATGCCTGCATGTGATAAATTGAAAAACCAGACAGCTATGAAAAAATCACTATGCTGCCTGGGGATATCGAACCCACGACCTGTGGATTGCTAAGACCACTTCATACCGCTAGACCACCGAGTGCCCTTGGCCGGTGAAGGTTCAAACTATCCATATACATGAATATCAAACGTAAAAGGAGGTCTTACGCCGTTGGATTTAAATAGACAAATAATTTTATCATTTGTCTCCAACGGTAACCATGTTGCTATAAGCCACACGCAACTGCTGCTTGTGATAAATTGAACCAGACAGCTATGAAAAAAATCATATGCTGCCCGGGCCGGATTCGAACCCACGACCTGTGGCATGCTAGACCCTGTCATTACCGCTTAGACCACCGGAGTTGCCCTTGGCGGTGAAGTCAAACTATCCCATATACAATGAATATCAAAACGTAAAGGAGTTACGCTAGGGATATTAAATAGGCACAAATAATTATTATTCATTGTCTCCAACGGTAACCATGTTGTATAAGCACACGCAAACTGCTGTTGTGATAAACTTTGAAAATCCAACAGCTATGAAAAAAATCAATATTGCCTGCCCGGCGGGAATCGAAACCCCACACCTCTGGATGCTAGGACCACTGTCATTACGCCTAGACCACCGGAGTGCCCTTGCGGTGAAGGTTCAAACTATCCCATTATACATGAATATCAAACCGTTAAAGGAGTTTACGCCGTGGGTACGTTTGAACCTTCACCGCCAGCGGGCACTCCGGTGGTCTAGCGCGTAATGACAGTGGTCATAGCAATCACAGGTCGTGGGTATTCGAATCCCGCCCGGGCAGCATATGATTTTTTTCATAGCTGTCTGTTTCAAATTTACACAACATCAGTTGCGTCCGTGCTATTATACCAACATGGCTACGTGGAGACAAATGAATAAAATTAATTTGTCTAATTTAATACTTCCCAACGCGCGTAAACTCCTTTAACGTTTATATAAACATGTATTGAATAATATATCGATAGCATAAATAAATAATTCATTCTTTTACAGAAAAAAAACAACTATGAACTTACATTAAGTAATACGTAGAAGAGCAGCTCACAGATGATGCTCACAGAATCAAAACTTCAAACAGTAATATTTTATTTTGGGGGTCGATTTTCTTTTTATTTAACGTCACTTCATATTTTTTTCTTTTATTTTGTCTGTTTTCTTTAACAAATTTAATTCAAAGGTGAAATAACGCCTTTAAACTTTGCGTAGAATAAAGAGCCGTATCTTCGTTTAATCGTTCATTGTACAATGTGAATTTATTCAATGAATATAAAAACAAGCACACTACAAAGCAAAATATACATGACAATATGAGAATTCCACATGATTCACAATCCCTCGTACCTCACCGTGAATACGTTATTTCTAAACCCCTCCTAATACCTCGTCCTATCTGCAAAGCAAAAACGAACATATATATCAATTATCTTATAAAACACGAAAGTTGTTTGAAATCTATCAGGGAAAATGTTGATGAAAATCCGTCCCTGCTTCCTGAAGGCCGCAGAGGTAAGGTCCAAACACCGGAGCTCTTTTATCCCTTCCACTGGTCGAAATAAAACTTCATTCTTCTCGCAAATAAATCGCAATCGAGAAAAGGGATGATCAGAAGTTCAAATTCAGATGGTATCAACTCAAATTCAGCTATGTCCTTTACAAATCACAATCATCCATTTATTTTATGTACACACGATATCGCGACTGATCGACGGTCACAGGTTCCACGTGCATTATGCAAAATAGCATATACGCTGTGTATTAGGCCTATAAGCAATGCTCAACGGAGTTGACATTTTTGCCTCTATTTATCGTAAACTCATTTAACATGTCAATGACCATGATAATACATTGGCATTTGAGCAAAGTTAACTAAATAACTTATAGTCCGCCGGAACCGCCCTAACATATGCCCAAGCCAGGTGAATCCAGTGTTGCAATTTATGCTGACATGAACAAATATAACATTCAAAACATAAAATCATTATAAAAAAAATTAAAATTTAAAAAAAAAAAAAAAAATAAAAAAAATACAATCACCTCCCTCAAGGTGAGATTGTTAAGAACTGAATGTAATATTTGAAATGTTTACCAATTCAAAAAAAGCTGGTGGCTTTCATAAAGCCCATCATGAACTGTGTATATGACCCTTCAATAAATTGATGTTTACATTTACCAATAGGTCAATTTAATGATTAAAAATGTAGAAAAATTACTATCCCATCGGCCCGACCCACCCATTTAAATTTTTACACTGTATTTTAATTCGATGGAATGAACGTCACCCCCATAAGATCACCCCAAAACATCTATGATGGCTGTGCTGCATAATTATATTTTTTGGACGAGTCAAGAGGTTATTTGGTCATTTAAAACAACATTTATAAAATATAGATATAGCCATGTGTCACAAGTTTGCGGGTATTTTAAAAAGGGTGGAGCGTTACGGTGAGCGGAAAAATTATTCACAAGTCATTAAGCTGTGCAGTCAAATTCATATTGCTAGTAATTTATCAGGCATACCATGTCTGTGAGTTTCAGCTTCGTTATGCTCAAGTTTTAATACAAAGATATTTTTAGTGGAGTAGGGGTAAGGGCTGGAGGATTCCTACCGGTTAGGCACGTGCTAAAGCATAGGGAATTCCCATTTTTGTTACTTTCTTATTGGTTTTGCTGCGTTATCTTTGCAGCCAATTGGTCTTATGGGGCTTGAGTGATATATTCATTCTCTTGTGAATTTATGTGTTCTAGATAAATGTAAGAAGATTTTTCAAAAGTAATTTAATCAATTAATTAATAAATTAAAACAACTTAATGCATACATCCCTCATAGACAATGCATTGCAGGCATAAACCCAATCGTTCATATGCAATTTTATTACAATTATTGTCATTTTTCGCCATTTTCTTTGCCATAACATGTTAAAACACAAGTAAGTGGAAACCATATTTCTCCGCAAATAAACTTTGTCTTGAGTTGTAATCGAAGTGTAAAAGACAGGATTTCTGCCCTTTTTTGCACTTTTTTTTTCTTCTTTTTTTGACATCTGTTAAGCGCGTTTAAAAAAATTATTTTGTATTACAAGTTTATATTTTTTAGACGCATATCGTCTTATTTACACCAATCCACGATGATTCATTCATTTGGTATAAGAAGATTAAGGAATTTATTCGCCGGTAAATTGTGAAGTTTTTCAAACCATTTTCCGTAACACTCTGTATAGCTTATGACAAATACCTTATACAGCACAACATATGTTAATCATCCTCCTTTCAATCTCTGCTCTTTCAAATATATATATATATATATATATATATTTCTACATGTCTGACTTACTACTAAGAACTAAGAATGTTTGATCTTGACAATGCTACATTTCTACAATTTGCTGGACATGTAACACATTTTTCCACCCCAACTCATGAACATGTGGCCATATACGAGCACAATTGCAATCAGATAACACCCCCAAAGTGACAAGTAATAATGTGAAGTTGATTTGAAAGAAATGTGGGCATTCAACTATGAAATAAACCATTGAGACCAACATCCAGAAGGGACACTCCTCACCATATAAGATAAGATGTTATTCAAACCAATTGAATGATTCCATGGCTGACCCATCTAATCCAAACCTTCACAATGTACCACCATCAGAATAATCATGAATGAAAACCCAATCAGCCATAGAATCACCCAAAAACATAATTAATGAAGGCTGTTATGTAAAGTAGTATTACTTGACAGTGCTATCTGTCATTGAAAACATTTATAAAAGATATCTAGCTAAACTTGATGCCCACAAGGATCAAATTACCGATAAATACATTTATATCCCTCTAAATAGATACATGTAGATACAAGTGTCAAACTGAATCATACCTAAAGGTACATCAACAAGACCGACCCAAGAAAGGCGTTCATTACCCCCTTAGGTGGATCAAAGGTTGTTTCCAAAACGCCATGCCATCATTTAAAAAAAAAAGACCAAGGTATTATTAAACCCCCAACAACACCGATTGAGGGCAAATAAAAATAAAATAACAGCCAACCTATGATCCCAAACGTAGAATTTGCAGAGCAGTGAATGTTATCCATGCATATTACAACCGTTAGCCTCATAAATTGTAACGCAGCGGTTTAAACTATGGCTTGAATTATGCATTATTACAATTGATGCTTCTTCGGTGATAAAGGAACTACTTTATTGCTGACTGTACGTGAACCGAATATTTTGGACTACATTTCGCTTAAAGTTTCAATACACTCTTCTGCCTACAGGTACCAGGGAATATGGGATTTTTTGCTTCAATCTCAATATATATTTTGTTTTATTTTTTTTTTACTATACAATCTAACATACTGCAAGTATACAAATTTGAACTTGTTGTAGTTAAATCCATAATGTGTGTGAATACGCAGTTTGTGACGATCATTATTGTAGCGACGGAATGTCAGAATGACATAAAGCAAAATATGCAATTACATTGCTAAAACGACGCTGCTGCTAATGTATGTCGTTTAAATGAAATGCATTGAATTGAAATAAAATTTATTAGACTTCGCCAGTAAAATGTACGTTGGTTATATGTCAACATTTCTGCAACCAAATCAGAGTAAAGAAAAAATTAAATTATAATAATTCCATGGATGTATATCTAATACAAATATACTTGTAATTTAATTGTGCTATTTATTAATTTTATTTAATATTAATAATAATAAATACTTGTAATCAATGTATTGAAATTCGATGATTTTTTTTTTTTTTTTTTTTATTCTTGTTACGGTAGCTTTTATTGACTAGTTACATTATAATTGAAGAGTCTAGTGGAAGAAGTACTTTAAGTCACATTTTTCAAAAATGAGTTTATTTGATAATATCTATGCTATACACCCATTCAGAAACTGGTGCAAGATCCAGTTTTGAAAAAATCAAATCCTAAGTGCCCAAACAGAAAACCCCCCATTTTCAAAACATTGATGATTTTTTATGAAAGAATTACCTAAGTCCATAGTTTTAGTAGCAAGAAGTACCCTAAGTCCACCCAAGCTTGGGTCAAATATTTTGTTAAGGGAAGAGGATTGGGGCAGCCTCTGCCCCAATTTTTAGGTATAGGAGACCCAGAGGTGTTTTACCAAAAATTCTTGGCTGACAGCAACGGAGGGGGATGCTTGCGTAGGCGGTGGTAAACCCTTTTTTTTTTGTATGGGTGGGGGGGCGTGGATAGAATAACCCCATAGGCAGTGTGTTTCTATTAGTAGGAATGTAAGTTTATTATGAACCCCAAAAAAATTGCGACGTTTTTTTAAAAATCTGAAACAAAAGGTCGGGGAGGCGCACTGATCAGTTTTCACCCCCCCACCCCCGACGACGGCCCCCCAAAATAAAAATAAATAATAACAAAATTGGGAGTGTCAAAGGTCATATACCGCAAAAGGTTTCACTGCATGTTGCAGTTTTAAAGTTGTGAATTTAAGAAGGAGATGAATTCCATAAAATTGCGGTTCTACAGATAATATTTAGCATACAATAAGTGTCAAACAAAGATAGGCATATCACAAAAATCCTCTGGCTTCTCAAGATTCTGGTTTTGATAGTTCATGAAATTAGCCTCCTTGTCTGGGCGCGAAAGACTAGTGCTACTCTAGTACACTTCTAGGGTGACTCACGGCCGGTATTGTGTATATCGTGCCTGGATGTGAATACAAACGATGTGCAGCATAGAGATTATATTAATTGATTTACAATTTTTTTCAAGGAAGTATCAATTCAAATAAATTAAGGCATCATATGTACAAATCTTTACTATCCCTATATAAACAATAGTATGAATAGACGATTCCAAGTCTTAAATTGTGAAGTAATATTGCAAACAATGAGTGATTATTGATATTTTCCCACTATTTTATATATTTTTTAACTCCGAGTATATGATCGACGTTTGTGAGATTGATCGTACATTGGTAGATCCGGTCCGCTCACACCAGGTGCACCACGCAGGCTCGACAGCTGTCCGTATACGTGTTGTTATTGTGTACTGTTTTTTTTTTTTGTGTGTGTGTTGTTGCTTGCGCTGTATACATGGGCTTCGGAACCGGCGGGGGGGGGTGCCAGCCTACCCCCCCCAAAAAAAAAAATAAAAAAATAAAAAAAGTAAAAAATATTGGGTGGCTTCAGATATCGTTGAGCCCCCCATATTTTTGATTGCCGTACAGATATTGGCGTTTGCCCTTAAATATAACTTATTTGACTCAGATATTATTGAACCCCAAGATTTTGCTGATCATCATTGGTTTCGTTTATTTGTGGAGGGACTCAGACCATCATTAAGCCCCTTCCCCCTAAATCTTACTGAGGATTTCATTGCGCTTCCCACCAATCTTTTTAGTATAACAAGTTTTATATTTCAGGTCTCTATTCGTCAACATTTTAGTACGCGCGGCCCCGCGCTCGCATATAATTTTTATATTTTTTTTAAAAGGAACATAGGAACTACTTTTTAGATTGTGAGCTCAGCCTTGAAGCCCCCCTCCCCGATGTTTGAAGGCGGCTTCGATAGTTTGAGCCCCCCCCCCCCCTCTTCTGCTCATTATTTTAGTTTTGAAATGTTCATATTTCGAATTTCACTTTGACAACATTGAATGTGTATTTCTGCTCGCTCGCCGGATCGGATCGCATGTCTTTCTATTGATTTTTTTTTTTCATAATGACCAAGGGGGTCCGCTAATATATGGCTGGGGCTCAAACAATTAGCCCCCCCCCCCCCCCCCTCCCTCCCAAGTGTTTAGGCTGGGTCATATCATTGAGCTCCCTCTCTGCTCCCAATTTTTTTTTTTAACGCTCATGCTATCAGAGTTTCTTTAATATTTTTTTTTAAACTCGTGATGTCTTTCGGTTATTTTAACCAAAGAAACGCGCTTAGAATGCCACACTTTTCAGTTGATATTATAAAAAATTTCAGCTCGCGCCTTCGCGCTCGCATTGTTAATGAGATGAATATCTTCTATATAAGCATAGCCCCCGAAAAAAAAACGCTTAAAAATGCTACATTTTTAAGGTTGATATATTTAAAAAATTTTCAAGCTCGCGCTTCGCGCTCGCATTGTTTTAATAGATAAATATCTTCTTTATAAGCATAGACGAAAAAAAGCCTTAAAATGTACCACTTTTCAGAAAATTATTATCAAAAATTTTCAGCTGGCACTTCGCGCTTTGCATTGGTTTAATGAGATAAATATCCTCCTTTAAACCATTAGCACCAAAAAGCCGCCTTAGATGTACACTTTTCAAGGTGCTAAGTTCAAAAAAATTTAAGCTCGCGCTTCGCGCTCGCATTGTTTAATAGATAGATATCTTCTCTTGTAAACATACCGAAAAAGCGCTTTAAAATGTACACTTTACAGGTTGATATATCAAAAAAATTTTCAGCTTGCGCTTCGCGCTTGCATTGTTTAATGAGATTAAATATATCCTTTAACCATAGCACAAAAGCGCTTAGGAATGTACACTTTTCAGGGTGCTGTATCAAAAAAAATTTCAGCTCGCGCTTCGCCCGCTCGCATCTGCTTTAATGATGGATAGATATCTTATTTGTAAACATAGCGAAAAAGCGCTTAAAATGCAATTTTCAGGCTATGGTTATATATTAAAAATTTTCAGCTTGCGCTTCGCGCTCGTATTGTTTCGAGATAAATATCTTGCTTTATAAACATAGCACAAAAAAGCCGCTTAAGAATGCACACTTTCAGGTTACTATATCAAAAAAGTTTAGCTCGTCCCGCCTTCGCCTGCTCGCATTGTAAGAATGGAATATCTTTCTGTAAACATACAAAAAAACCAAAAACATCAGGTTGAAATACTAAAATCGTAAAACCCGTCCCCGCGGTCGCATTGTTTAACGAAATAAATATCTCCTTTACAACCATGCACATAAAGGCGCTTTAGAATGCACGCTTTAGGTTGCTATAATCAAAAATTTCAGCTCGCGCTTCGCCGCTGGAATTGTTTAATTAGGACAAATTATCTTCTGTGTAAACATAGCGAAAAGAATCCAAAAGCACTGTTTTCAGGGTGATATATCAAAAATCTTCAGCTCGCGCTTCGCGCTCGCATTAATGTCATGAGATAAATAGTTTCTTATAAGCATAGCGAAAAATACCACTTTTTTCAGTTGATATAAATGAAAAAAAAATAATCGGCTCGCGTTTCGCGCTCGCATCGTCTGATGAGTAAGTATCTTTGTTATGTTCTAGCACAAAAAAATACAAATCAAAAAAAACAAACGCACTGTTAGTTGATATATCAAAAGTTTCAACACAATCCAATGAATGTTTATTATTTATTTAATTAATATAATCACAATGTGATAGGGTTAGGTTAGGGGTAGGTGTCTACGCATTTTTCAAAATTCGCCGACCAACGTGATGTTAGGGGGGGGCGTTCAAAAAAAAAATCCCAGAAAATAGTGGGAAAAATTGAGCCCCCCCCCCCCCAACCAAAATCTCCAAAGCCTAGTTATACTATACTGTTTGTGGCTTGCTTTTCCGATATGATTGTTATTCCTTGTACAATACTTCCAAGAATCAAATGGGGTGAAGGGTATCAAAACCCTTTCTATGAATTCGAAGACCATATAGTGAAAAATGATGAAAACAAACTCACAAAGAAATTGATAAACAATTCTACTTACTTACTTCGAGGGCCTATACCGACTGTTTTCCGGTAATAAATTGTTAAGCAAAACCCCAAATTCATGCAGGACCGGTATATTCGCAAAGTTGAAGCGGCAAAAGGCGAACCACTTAGCACATAGCTAGCTAGGCCAGGCCAGACCGCGCCAGGCCGGGCAAGCGCAGACCGATTCCGCTTGGCGACTGGTTTTTCAAGAGCCGGGCCGCATCACACCGCGAAAATATCTTACAATAAACACGAACGATTAGCGTCCGCCTACGCGATTGACCGGAGCATATCTTGATAAATTAATAACGAAATTAAACCTCTGATTAGGTCTATCGTATTATGAAGAGGCAGTTACATTATTTTAGAAGAATGAGTATTGTTCATAATCTACCTTTCTTATAAGCATTAACGTTTCGCAATTGATCAATGCACACCCACAACTAGCTATTTCCATTACTCGTTACCTTGAACATAACGTCAGTATTATTGACTTTTCGCCACCCGGTCACTGAACGAGCCAAGGCCGGTAAACTCGTTCTTAAAATGCTACCAAATACAGAATATTCTAACAATTAGAGGATATTATTGATTGTATGACATTGCTTCATTACTATTTCTTTTTAATAAATCATTCACATATGAATTAATAACGATATAAATATTAAAATTCGACCACCACTAGTACCAGATTATATAAATTGCTTCAGCGTAACATTCACGCTATTTGCCTTTGTGTTTATCTTCCGCCAAGATCCGAACTTCCCGTCGGACGTCGACGGAGATAATACACTAATGTTAGTACGCATCCTCCTGGAGCGGCACTCGGACTAAACTATGGCAGGTGCTTGGTTACATCGTTTAAAATTTAACTTATTTCCTAGAACTTATTTTGGGGGTTGAAACCTCCATCTTCCCAGTTATTTCGTAGTTGCTCTGTACTAGAATGCTTATTAAATGTTAACAATATTCTCATATTATTTTTTGGATCTGTCTTCTTATATTCAAACCCTCTTATAGTTTCCAAATGTAAAATCTCTTGTGGTCGATACCGGTGATCGCCTGGAATAAAGTGCCTCGCCCCCTCTTTTTAAAAGATTAGCACTAAGTCCCCCTACCCTATAATCTATAAATAATTAATAATAAAAAATATTTGTTTTCTCAGTTGTATCATTTTCTCCATCTCTCACATCATGAAACTGTGTCCATTCGAAAGTTCTATTTCTTTAACTCATTACACGTTGCCTTGAGGCCCATACAATGGGCTCCATAGCCCTGGTGTCGTCGCCTGGAGGCCATATCGTAACAAAATTAATATGTTTTCAAATAATGTTCGCTTCCCTTTGCCCTCCAAAAGCGACGTTCCGACAAATTTACTTTTTTGACCATCAATTCTCGACATTATTGTTAGTGTGAATAATGTTGTATCTTTTCCAAATCATATCTAAAAAATCTGTTATTGGTCATAGTGGAGTTTTTTGTCAGAATGAGACATTTTTTATATTGTCTTAAGTATGATTAACTTTGACTCTACGACCAAAGACTGTTCGAAGCGATCTTATATATGTGTGTCGGCCGTGTGTTTATGAGTACCCGGAATATCTTATCAGTTGCCTCGGTGCTTGTCCTTGCGTCGTGCTGTTCTCTTTACACTGTTTGATCTCAATATGGGCAAAATAAAAGGATGACACAATGTGTACCTTTACCTAGCTTTACACTCATAATCCATACATTTTTCAATACGAACAGTAAGGTCCAGATTATTGTTTAATTGCCTGTTCTATTTTCATCAAATATGTAAGATGTTAAATGTCAAACACTAACTATTTGTAAAGTATCCCTATTATTTGTAGTGTTTTTCTATCTCTTTACAACGCTACTCCTCCCATTCTTGTTCATTGATTGTTATTCTGTATTGTCCGCTTACTTTTACTAGTATACCATATCCTATATCCTACTGTATGGTCTGTTTTTTTGGGATTCATCTTACTTTACTCCATCCAAGGGAACTCAGTTTCGTTCTTCTACTTAAAATTCGAACAGTGGAACTCTTGTGGCGATTCTACAGGTCTAAGCAACAAATTTAAATTACGTAGCACGAAGTTTATTAAAGCATAATAGAACGGGATCTACTCTCTTATATCAATTCCTCAAAATAGACCCAATAATGTACTTTTCGTCTTTGTGCATAAAATTACATTCTTGTTCTTTGCCATAAAATACATAATTAATATCTTTTGTAAATCGTTTTTTTTCATCCACCAAATACAAATTCCTATAATTAAACATCTATAGCAAAAGTTCTTCTACCCTGAAATCCATTGAATTCCCCCGCCTTTTTTGGGTTTCTCTCTTCCTGGTTTAGATCCCTAGAATCCGATGATATCCTTTTGTGCCTTTTCTATTTTCGCTATTAGTATAAGCTCTCATTATTCCTATAAACTAATTCTCCTCTCTCTGACTTTTTTTGTGTATTATTATAGTATGTCTTCATGCTATGTGTCAAATACTTAATGTTTCGGAAACTCTCAAAACTGTCCTTGCACCTGGAATCTTTATCTTAATTGCAATCATCTATTACACGATAAAAATTTGGGGCGATGTCATAAGTTGCTGTCCAACCTGTCCTTGTAACAATCGACAATTTAAATCATACAGGCACTTCTTCTTTACCAGTGATACAACTAAGTATATCATTGGCGTCTTGATGTTTATCCCCGCCGGTGATTGTTTTGAAAAATTCTTTTTCTAAACAATGTTCAATCCCGACTCTCTTCATTACGATGGTTGATTGACGGGGCACGAGTAGCCTGTGTTCAAAGAACAGCGTTCTTTTTCTCATGTATCTTTCATTAGTAAACACTATAACAAAATTTGCTCCCAGACGGCTGTTTTCATTTTCGCCGCGTCCTGGTCCACCATCGGGATATGTGAATCATGCATTATGGCTGTCATTGAAATATAAGTTGGAGATCATACTTTTTTCAAGCCAGATGTCTGCAATCTCCGCTACTCGATATAGTTAAATGTGTTTCAATTACATCTCAAGACGCCTTGAAGATTATTGTAAAAAAGTAACTCTGAATATTTTATGATGGATTCTGTCATTCTCGCGCGCCGACAGAGAAGCGAGCCGATTATGTATAATTATTTTATCTGCTGCCAGATACCATGTCAATGTCGTGATTTGTGTGTACTTTATTTGGTTAATCTACTGTAATAACCTTCTTACCAGTTATGAATTGGTTGTCGGGAAATGAGAGTAAGAGAAGTGAGCATTATATGTTCATTTGCCATGGAACAAATATAAATGTACATTGCTTCCTTATTTTAATTATCGATATTTGACGTGATCTGACGTGATGAGAAGATGAGAGGAAGAGATTGAGAAGAGATGATGAGATATCGTGAGCGATATTATAATTCTATTATTGACCATGAACCAAATATACATTGTAATTTTGACTTCTGTATTATTATATATTTCGTTATTGAGAGTCAGTTGAGAAGAGAGAGATGAGAGAAGATACGAGAGAGACGACGAAATAGAGAAAGATAGTATTACGTTCTTCCTCTGAACAAATTTTCTATAATTATTTAATTTAAATATGATTCTTAATTTGAAGATACTATATATGTACTAGGGAGAGAGAGAGAGGACAGAGAATGAGCGAGAGGATGCTATTATTATTATATTTATTTATATTTTGCTCAGAGTACATGTCAATGTGTGTATTTGTGTACCTTAATATTGTTAATAGATATACTATACCACAGTTATGGTACATTGGTTTGAGGGAAATGAGAGACGAGAGTTGTATGCGATTCATTTTTTTATGTCACATGACAATAATTATTATATGTAATTTGCTTCCTTATTTTTTATATTTCGTCATTATGAGAAGAGAGATCAGAGTGAGAGGAAGAGATGAGAGTATATTTGGTGAGCGATTCTATGTAATTATCTATGCCATGAACCAAAATAATAAATCGTAATTGCTTTCCCTTATTAAATATTCTATTTCGTATATTGAGACAGTTGAGTGAGAGAGAGAGACGTATGCAGAGAGAGAGATTGATGTAGTGAGCCCCGTATTATAATTTATTTATTGCCATGAACCAAATATAAATGTTATATTGCTTCCTTTATTTTATATACTTCGTTATTGAGATGGAGTGAGTGAGAGAGAGAGAGAGAGAGAACGAGAGAGAGAAAGAGAGATAAGATATATTATTTGTTCCTGAACAAATATAATTATATATGAGTATTGATTCTTAATTTGAGATATATATATATATGTTATAGGAGACGAGAGAGAGAGAGAGAGATATCAGAGAGGGAGCGATATTATTATTATTTTTTATTCTGCCTCAGAGTACATTCAAATGTTATTCTGTGTATGTTTATACTTAATTTGTAAATAGAATAATTATTACCAGTTATCGAATTTGGTTGAGGGAAAAGAGAGAGAGTAGTGTAGCAGATATTGTTATTGCCATGAACAAATATAAATGTAATTTGCTTCCTTATTTTATATATTTCGTATTGAGAGTGAGTGAGAGAGAGAGAGAGAGAAAGAGAGAAATATATTGTTTTCCTGAACAAATATAATTGTAATGATATGATTCTTAATTTCAGATATATATATGTATAGCGAGGGAGAGAGACAGAGAGGGAGCGATTATTATTATTATTATTATTTTGCTCAGAGTATATGTCAATGTGTGATTTGTGTACTTTAATTTGTAAATAGAATAATATACCAGTTATGGAATGGTTGAGGGAAAGAGAGAGAGTGAGCGATTATTGTTATTGCCATGAACAAATATAAATGTAATTTGCTTCCTTATTTTTATATTTCGTATTGAGAGAGAGAGAGAGAGAGAGAGAGATGGTGAGCGATTATAATTATTATTGCCATGAACAAATATTAATGTATTGATATGTTTCCTGAGAGTATTGAGAGAGAGAGAGAGAGAAATAAAGAGATATTATTGTTTTCGTGAACAAATATAAATGTAATGATATGCTTCCTAATTTTATATATTTCGTATTGAGAGAGAGAGAGAGAGAAATAGAGAGATAATATTGTAATATAAATGTAATTTAAATTTACTGATATGTTTCCTAATTTCATATATTTTATATTGAGAGAGATAGAGAGAGAGAGAGAGAGAGAGAGAGAGAGAGAAAGAGAGATTGAGAGATTATTGTAGTTATGCATAATTATTGATTGCATGATATGTTTTGCTTAGATATATAAACACACTTTGAGTCCTGTCTTCATACACATTTTACTTATCGATAGCGTAGTTAGGGTGAGAGAAAGTGGTTATCACTATTTATTATTGATAATAATCGAGATCAGTACATGGCGTTATATAATTGTCATCATGGTCATGTTGACATAGACGTTCATCTCCAAATTGCATTACACGCAAGAGAGAGAGAGAGAGACAGAGAAAAGACAGAGAAGGAAATAATAGTAGAACAAGACTAAGGAGTAAGGAATAAATAAAACTAACACTCTACTTGCGATATGAAAACTTATTTATTAGCTCGATAATGTTCAAGCATTTGGTTAGTGCAACGCAATGCAGTATACAACGTAGCGTACAATATATATGTCGCAGTTGACTCATTTCTGAATAGGAACAACAACAAGAGAAACAACAAAAATCGATAGCGGCAATAAACCACAACTTTAGACTTCTGTCTGTACTCTGCTCGCGTCCGGTTGGTAAGCCTAATCCGTGGATTAGCATTATCGATTTCTTGGGCTTGATCTATGGCGGTTGCAAAACAGCCAACAAAGTAGAAAAAAACAGAAAAAATAACAACCGGATATTCGTAAGAAATGCTTTTCTGGGAGGGATGGACTCGCTTTTAGACTTTTCCTTATAAAATTGCAACCAGACCATCATTTGCAACAAATTTGGTATTTTTGGAAAGGCAATGAACCAGGCTATAACGTCATTTAGTGAACAATATTTCATGACTATTTTTTAGCAAACCATGGTGTCTGAAAGTCGATACAGAAGATTATTTACTCGGCTGAAAAAAAAAACATGTTTCTTATTTCCCAAAAATACGTATTTTTTGATAAATTTTACAAAACAAAAATATATTGATAAGAAGCAGAAGAAAATTTCCTACAACTTACTCATTTACTTTTTTTTCATACGATCAGTCAGTGCGGAGATATCACTGTTGATATATTGGATAGCAGTTACGTTTTAATATTAATGGCGTTTGCGCTGAACACCCCGGCACGCCAGGGGTTCGCCGCCGGCACGTTAAGAGTTAAAGGGACCGAGGAGTGTCAGCGTTTTCAAACATGGAGAAAGGGTGTCGATCCAATTCAATTTTCAATTCAATTCAAAGATGTTTTATTTCCAAATTGTTAAAAATACATAAAGCATACATGTATAATATATAAAAAAATTCATAATAATTAAGATTCATTGAAAAGGAAAAAGGAAACTTACAGAAAGCAAAGCTTGTAAATAATCCTCGACGCCTTTCCACCCAATTTACCTTTTGTGTTCTTAGAGCGTAGTATGTTGACGTCCAATTGCATGTATTAACCCGTTGTATACTGAGAACTTTTTATAAAGCGGAATGAATCATGATTGTCAAGCATGCTTGCAAGAAATTCTTTTCATTTCCAGGTGAAACAAAGACATATTTAAATATATAAATGTCAGATAATTTAAATTATATAAGGTCTTTATAATGTTTATGCAATTATAAGTGAAATAAACGATTGATAAGAGGGATGTTCTGTGTTTCTTCAGCCCGCATATATGCGGGATTAGTATACAACGGGTTAATATATTAATTTTCAACGAAAATAATGCACTTATTCCGAATTGCCTATACCTGCCGGATCCGATGTAAACGGGTCTTTATTCCGAATCGCATATAAAAGTGTGATATCCTGTTAATTGCCTAGATATTGAATAAATTACTAAGATGGGAATCGCCGAAAAACTTTCGTTCACCTGATATAAAGTAAAGTGCCTACTAAAGGGATGATTATTGACCAAGAGAATAGGATCTACAAATTAAATCAATACGCGATGAAAAGAAGAAAAGCACTTGCTACAATCATAATAACAAAAAATGTTTAAAAACTATAACTAATTATTTCCTCTCGGCGTCAAAGAGGCGAACCTTAATATCTTACTCAATAAGAAAATACGCAGAGAAATATCTTTAATTTCTTGAAAACCATATTTTGGTGAAAAAATATTCACGAAAGTTCATAATACAAGTGAATTTGTATGAACGCTGATAATATTCAATTATTAATTTAGCAAACCTTGTTGATCCTATGAGTCTTGAAAAGAATTGGCAAGTGCGAAATTAATAATTCTCGAGTAAATAAAAATGACAGGTAAAAAGATTGTGACCTATACTAGGAAATCGATATTTTTCCGACACTAAACCCTGTTCGATCGATAGCATATCAATAATGAGATATAATTTACATGACATTGTAAATTTAATCTCTTTCGATAACGTCCAGTGTAGGCTCACGTTCAAACGACACAAAACAGACACATGTACTGTGGGCCGGCTCTTACCCATACAGCATAATGCTGGAGAAGTAAATGGTATAGACCTGCGCATTCATTATAGTTTTATTAATTTAGTTATTCATGTCATTCATAGTGTACAATATTAACTTGACAACATATCACCAGATACAAAAGTTGTCCATTCAAGGTCACTTGCATCTACGAGAGATGATCCGACGGCATCACGTCACCTAGCCAAATTTCTGTGTTCTCTTCCTTGTCTCACCGACCTGACAATACACTACTCCGGCTACTTCTAATAATAAAATGTTAATAATTCATATATTCATGTCATTAACCAACAGATACAAAAATTGTCCATTCAAAGTCAATTGTATCTACGAAAGAATGATCCGACAGCATTTCGTGACCTAGCCAGATTTCTGTGCTGTCTGCCTTGCCTCAATGACCTGAAAATACTCGACTTCGGCAAATCCATCGTACATGATGATTTCTACCATGAGCTTGCTCGTCTAGCTTCTTCCTCAAAGGTAAATCAGAATGTGCATCATCACCGAGGAGTGGCAGCTTTTTCAAACTGGGGGAAAGGGTGTTACTCGGCCCCTTTCCACCCAATTTACATTTTGTGTTTTTAGAGCGTAGTATTTTTGCGTCTAATTGCATCTATTAATAGGATTATTTTTCATTGCATTGACGCTCCAGCGACAATGCTATGTTCTTGTTCCACATTCCTTTTCCGTCTTCTTCTTCTTCTTCCACAAAAAGCCATTCAGTTAACACATGATCCTTGTTATCCCTGTCAAGGTCAAATTACTTATCCAAATTCGTTCAAACTTCGTAGACATGTCATGCATGATTCACTATTGATCCCCTGACATTTCATTTTCCAAAATCACTCATCCGTGACCGCCCATCCGCCATTTTGTCCATTTCTGGTCATCTGAAAGCCAT